>PVHP010019769.1:0-31430 GCA_004024765.1 Zapus hudsonius
TTCTTTGCTGCGGCTACTAGTGAGGATCAGCTCCTGCAAACACTACCATATCCCGTTCTTTTGAACTTCGTTACCTCTACTCTTGAAAAGCATTATCAATCATAGTTTTTAATTTCTTTAAAAATCTCAATGTACACCAATAGCTCACTGAATGGAATTGAGGGATGATAGAATTTCACGCTTTCTAATGAGTCCCTCCCTCATCTGCTTCAAGCTAAAGTAATTTTTGATAACTCCATTACACTCTAATTTTCCAAATTTATTATCCTAATTTCTTGGACTAAATGTAGATTTTAAATGAGTTTAATAGCACAGCCATTTCAGGGGAGTCGTTAATTTTATATTTCTCTTCCCTGGTGGATAGGTTCATTTTTCTTCCATCCCTCCTTTCCCAGCCTCTAAAGATGGCATTTAAAGAGTTATTACTCTCCCTGGCTTCCTCGTTGCCTTGGACAGGGAGGCATGCTGGTGAAAGCACCAGGCTTGGAATGAGGAGCCAGGGATGCAGGGACAGAAGACCCTTGGCCAGCCTGGAGAGTCTGGCGAGTCACTGACCTTCTTGGGGCTAACCCTCTTCATCTGATAAAGCTTCAGGCTGGGATGCAGTATCTAACCTCCAAGATATGTTCTTGCCAATGTAATACCAATCATCCACAAGCCATACCAGTCACTTGAAAAGCCAGACTTTAATGTAAATGATGACTAATTGGATATGAGTGAAACGTTTGAGGTAGGGTCTCGCTCTAGTCCATGCTTACCTGGACTTCACTATGGAGTCTCGAGGTGGCCTTGAACCTGTGAACCTCCTACCTGTGCTTCCCAGGTGCTGAGTTCTGGGATTAAAGACCTGTGCCTCCACGCCTGGAAAAGTGTAATATTTTTTTAAAGTATGGCTCAGATGGTGAAAGCTGGAGGCAGTTCCCACCCTGGCAGACTGTCCCTGGTGTGGAAGAGGAGAGAAAACAAGGGGATTTCTGCTAATTGGACTCAGTTACTGCCATGGGCAGGCACTGAGGCTGCCAGGGTGAAGATGGCCTCCTGAGACAGCAGAATGAGAACCCTGTACCTTCCCTCTCTCCTGAAGCCTTTGCCTATGGCCCCATACTGGAGGCAGCTGGCAAGTCTATAGGGAAGGCTTTCAGATCTGAGAGGCAATGGCTATTCCTGCCATAATTTTCACTGCTAGGATTGCAAATTTGGAGCCTAGAAGCCACCTCTAGTTTACAAAACATGTCTGGTATGGTCCCCAGTAGTTTAATTAGACATTTGTGTCTAGGCTTGTTTTTTTGAACCTGAAGATTTTCTGAGAAGTCTATAGAACTTTATCTCTCAGGATTTACATTTTGAAAGTAAATGGGAAGACAGCTTATAGTTCAGAAACCAGTTTAGGAATGAGGTGGCTAAGACCCCAAAGGCCAAAGGTTTACCTCAAAAATCATATAACTGGTGAATGAAATCTCTGTGTGTTAAGGTTAGTGTCACTTGTCTGTGGTTAAAGAAGAACAGGTGTGCACTGTCTTCTCACTCTTCAAAGTCTAGTCCCTGGACCAGCAGTGCCAGCCTATCTGAGAGCAAGAATCTTCGGCCTTGCACAGCTCTTGAACCAAAATATGATCTAAGCAAGATCCCCAGGTGATCAGTGCACAGTAGCTTGAGTTGTGCTAAAGATGGCTTTATTGAAGAAAAATCAAAACAAATTTTACTGGATACTAGTATTTTTCTCTAGGTGGGGCCATGGTATGGGGTATAGAGATTGGTTGTCAGCCAACTTCTGGAACACTCTTCCACTCTCTCACTTTCCCTTTGCCCTCTGATTCATAGGGCCAAAGAAGACATTCAAGCATTGCCGTGCATCCCTGACATACATGCATGCATGCATTCATGCGTGTGCATTTTCTCACTCTGTCCCTCTCTCTGAGCTTCTTACGTGCTCTCTGCGCCACATTGAAGCCTCAGCCCTCATCAGAATCCTTCACATGAACTGTACTCCACTTACACTCCACTGCTTGCTAGTGGCTACGGAAACACATATCAGTCTTTCTTTTTACCTTGCTGTCTTTGTACTCTTTAATGTGCTCCTCTGATGTCCACTTCAAGAATAGCTCAACATGACTTTCTTGGGAGACTTCTCACACTGAGTGCCTTTCTCTGTGTTTTAATAATACCTGACATATACCTTTACTGGAACATTTTCTGCTCACTTGCTGGTAATCATCTACATTATTTGTTTATCTTCTTGTAGTGAAGAAACCATTCCCCACTCAGCAGGCAGTCCTGGAGATGAGCAATGAAGAATAAATGAGTAGTGAGCTAAGAAATCTAGCTATTATGCTTGTCTATGAATAACAGTAAAGTGTAAATAGTTAAAGAACCAAGTTGGTATTTGTGAAAAGATAAACAAAACGGACACACTTTTGACTCAACTAAGAGAAAGAGGGCACTCAAAATTTAGAAAAGGAAGAAAAGTTGGGCAGATGGCTCAGTGGTAAGAGTGCTTGCTGAGCAAGAATGAGGCCCTGAGACAACCTGAGTTTGAGTCCCCAAGACCCACTTCAATAGCTGGGAGTGGCCACACGTGGCCTAAATGCCAATCCTATGGAAAGTTGAGACTGTAGAATGGTTGCGGCTCGCTGGTCACCCAAAATGACTGAAAAACAAAAGAAATCGAAAACATTACACAGAAATATAAAAGATAATAAACAATTATGAATGATTGTCAATTAGATAATCAAGAGTAGATAACTTAATAGAGACATACAACCTGCCAAAAGTGAATCATGAAGAAACTGGGAGTCAGATGATACTGAAAATGAATGAAGTTTAAACCAGCAATCAATAACTTGTTAACACACACAAAAATTTCTCCAGGATCTCATGGTTTCACTGGTGAGTCCTACTGAACAGTTGAAAAATAACTCATGCAGTTCTTCTAAAAAATTCTTAAATATTTCCAAATTTATTGTATAAGGCCAGCATCACCCTGATACCAAAGCAAGATGAATTCAAGGACATAAGATTATCCTTATGAACATGGAGACAGTGAATTAGAACAAAGATTCCAGAAATAAATCCACATCGTCAACAGAAAGATACTAGCAAACAAATTGAACAGCAAATTGGGAAGGTCAGGCAACATGATCAAGTGGAGTTTTTCCCTGGCATGAAAAGATGGTTCTTTATATGCAAATCAATAAATATAGTATACCACATTAACAGAATGAAGAATAGAAATGACATGATCATTTAAATATATGCTAAAAAGGCATTTGCCAATATCCAATGACCTTTCATGAGAAAGACTCTTAGTAAGTTACCTGGACATAATAAAACCTTAAGGGCCAAGCCCAGAGCTGGCATCATGCTCAGTGATGAAAGACTGAAAAAAAATTTTCCTGTAATTTCTAAAATTAGGATGCTCCACTATTTCTACTTCTAATCAATAGTATTAGAAATCCTAGCCAAAGCCAGCAGTCAAGAAAAAGCAATAAAAGCCATCCTAAGTAGAAAGGAAGACAAAAAACTATGTCTGCAGGGCTGAAGAGATGGCTCAGTGGTTAAGGCACTTACATGCTAAGCCTAACGAAGGACCTGAGTCCTCTCTGCTTGCCCATAAAATATTTCAAAAATCTGTCTGCAGATGACATGATTTTAATATAGAAATTCCTAAATTTTATCAGGAAACTGTTAGAACTAATAAATTCAGTAGGGTGTGGAATAGGAAATCAGCATGCAAAAATCAGTAGTGTTTCTTGATCTTGGTATCTCTCCTGCCAGGTAAGCAGTGTTCCTATGTGCAAACATGAGCTATCTGAAAAGAACAATCAGAAAACATTGTCACTTATAATACCATCAGCAAATATTTCAGAATAAACTTAAGCAAGGAAGTGGAAGATTCATACACTGAGAACTTTAAGCTATCAGTGAAAGAAGATCACCATGAGTTCGAGGCCAGCTGAGGTAAAGGGAAAAGTATTGCTTGTTCATAGACTAAAAGAATTAATGCTCTTAAAATCTTCATACTACCTGAAATCATGTATAGTGCAATCCCAATGGCATTTTCAATAAAAAAAGAAAAAAAAACTTTCATGGAACACAAAAGTTTCCAAAAGCCAAAGCCATGTTAAGCTAAAAGAACAAAGTGGCTATTGTCACACTGTTAGATTTCAGACATACTTCAAAGCTGTAGTGCTCCAAATATTCTATACTGGCGAAGACATATGCAATAGAATAAAGACTCCAGAAATAAATCCACACATGTATGGTCAATTCATCTTTGACAAAGGTGCCCAGAAAATACAATGGTGGAAGGATAGTCTCTTGAATAAATGGTGTGGGGCACACCCACATGCAGGAGAATGAACTTGAATGCTTGCCTCACATCACATAAAATTGTACTATACTTCCCTAAGAAATCTGGCCATTGGATGTAGCTTGAGAGAGGCTGTTCACGGGCATGCGTAGTCAGGTATTCAGTGCTGTTTTCACTTATGTTATTTCCTTCCTTCCCAACTGGTCCCGTACTTTCCTTCACAACTGACCCAGGAAATTCTTTAAACATCACATCCTGGGTCAGGGCTTATCAAGTGTATTTTTCTCACTTCAAAGTCAAATGACAACATTTCCACCAGCTTTGAATGTTATGCTAAAAGAATAGGCATTAGGAATGGCACATTGATATTAATTCCAGTTGACCTATGTTGGCATATGTGCATATATGTAAAACTCATGTGGTTATTGTTTATTTTTGCAATGTCATTTGTAAAAAGTCAACTTGAGGAGTTTCAAATTTGCCATGAATATCTTGTCACATTCCATTTTTTTATTGTCCATAATTAGTTACATTATTTAATGGGCAAAAAATGAGTTGTTATCCCCAGTTCCCCAATGCCCGTCTTCCCCATCCCCAATCAGCTGGATATCCTCTTCTGTGGGCTGTACATTCCATTTTTTAAATGCCTAGAACAAAACTTTTAGAATGGCTAAAAATAAGCCTTGGATTTTGTCAACATCAAGTGGTCTCTAATGTGTTGTCTTCTCTCTCCATTCTCTCCTTCTCTTTCCCCTCCTCACAGGGATGATAGTCTACCTGGGGATGATGGCAGGGGCCTTCATCCTGGGAGGCCTTGCAGATAAGCTGGGAAGGAAGAGAGTCCTCAGCATGTCTCTGTCCATCAACGCCTCCTTCGCCTCCCTCTCCTCCTTTGTGCAGGGATATGGAGCCTTCCTCTTCTGCAGACTCATCTCGGGCATAGGGTAGGACTCAGATCCCGTGAGCAGGTCTCCACCTGTCTGTCTCCTTTGGTACTCTAGCTCCACAGGGTACTTCCTGAAACCATTGGACTGAATTCTTTATTTAACTTTTAAGATAATGTGTTAAAGCTGAGCCTTAGAAGGAGTGAGGGTCACTGGGCATGGTGACACACGCCTATAATCCCAGCACTTGGGAGGAAGAGGTAGGAGGATTGTCATGAATTCGAGGCCAGCCTGAGACTACATAGTGAATTCCAGGTCAGCTTGGGCTAGAGTGAGATCCTACCTCAAAAGTCAAAAAAACAAAACAACACAAAACCCTAAAAACAAAAATAGAAATGGTGAGGGTCGCAATAAGCCACAATAAGGGTTTGTGGATAAAGTCAAAATAGCCGAGATTACTTCCCATGTGCAGAGGGAACCACCTGGTTGGCCTCTCAAATTCTTTTGTTATTTTATTTATCCACAGAGGCTAAGGGGGATGTAGAACATAACTTGGTTTCTACTATGGCTATTTTTACTATATAACTGGATTCCCTCTTTCTGCTATATCCTCTCCAGCATTGGGGGCTCCCTGCCAATTGTTTTTGCCTATTTTTCTGAGTTCCTATCTCGGGAGAAACGAGGCGAACACCTCAGTTGGCTGGGCATCTTCTGGATGACTGGAGGCATCTATGCATCTGCCATGGCCTGGAGCATCATTCCACACTATGGTGAGTGCTGCTCCAAGAGCTTTGGGTTCTCTGTTTCTATGGCACCTGAATCAAATGAGTCCCACTCTCTTCATCGTCTGTAATCTCACCCAGTTCCTGTATGTGACCTTGGTCTTTCTAAAGAACTTTTGATGTTGTAGCCACATTGTTAATTTCCACACACATCTTTTAAAACATAATATAGTTTGCCTCCCCTTCCTTCTCTGCCTCCATTCCTCCTTCCTTCTCTGTCCCCTTGCCTTCCTTTTATTTGAAAGAATTTCAAACTTAATTTCCTCTACCTTCTTCTCTCCAGTGAGTTGGGCTTTGGAAATCACATTTTAAAGATGACAGATAGAACAGAAGCCAAGAGAAAAGGGTGACTTGCCTGAGGTTATGCCCCAGAATGTGCTGGGGGTAGGGCTGGGGTTGCTCTCTAGTTACAGTCCACTCCCGCGCTTTCCCTTTCTTTTTTTCCTTGAAGAAATTTTTTTTCAGGTCAGCATATAAAGTAATGGGTTTCATCATGGGATCTTTATACATATATTTTAGTATACTGTTTAATCCATTTTGTTCCTCTGTGTCTTTTACTTTCTCTGTCTGCTTCCTCCTTTTCTAAGTCTCTCCATCCTGCATCATTTCACATATGTTCTTCTTCCCTCCCCATTTCCTCCCTTAAAATCCTGGATAGTTGTAAAAACTTGTAATGTCTGCACAGAGACATGACAACATTAACTTTTACAATGGGTTTGGTTGAGACTAAAGTGGGGAGAAGACAGGAGTTTTTAATTTTATGATGTCTTTATAGTATCCTGGCCACACCTCAACATCGTTCAAAAGCAATGTTGGCAAAACACTGACTTATGAGTCTCAGCTTTGTTTTGGTTTAGAATCCTGCAGATTACTGGGGAGTAGCAGTTCACCTGACACTTCCACATCACCATCTTCTTGTTTAAAATCTGACTCTGCTGTGTGTGCCGAGATCTTGCAGCTCTGTGTATCTCTCAGGAGCAGCTTTGGCGTCTTAGTTAAGGACCTTTGGGTGCATGCACAAGGCCTCTATCTTGGAAAAGGAACATGGGCAGTTTTGCTTTGATATCTTATTATTTATGGGTATATATTTGTGGGGTGTGGTATGTATGGGCACAGGTATGCCAAGGCTCGTATGCGGAGGTCAGTTCCTGGTTTCTTAGCTATAAAAGAATTGAGGTTGTGAGCAAATGAGAGCCCAAGCCCAGGGGCCACATGGCTGCTGCCAGTAGAGCCCGTGGCTAAATACTTTATCTCAAATAGACAACAAAATTTCCTATCTGTATGCCTATATGAAATTCATGACTCTCGTACTCTATTTTAAAAATACAGTCTCAATGAAAACAGGCATCCATCAGTTTGGTAGAAACCTCTAGAAGTCTGAATTAGGAGGACCAGAGTATTACAAGAATGGTTATATATTCTAAACCTCAGTTTTACCAGGATCAGATGTTTTATGCAGTGAGAAGACAGTTGATATTTTTCAATGTGTCTAAAGCATTAATTCACCAATATCTGCGGAGGATGCTGATGTTTGAGTGCAGATGGTTTCTATAACCCATCGAATTGTTTTCTCAAGAAGAGGTGATGGGAGGTCTCAGCACCAGACAACGGGTGGCTGACTCATTGAAAGAGAAAATGAAAAAGCTCAGAATGTTTTCTTGGGAACTCCTGGGCACAATCTGGAGCAGGGGTGGATAGAGTATGGAAGATTAACTCTCATTGTAGTCAGCACCAGCAGATGTTTGTGAAATCCTGACAGAAAAAAGTAGGGCAAGCTGAAAGATCAGTGCACAGAACAATCGCTGCCTCCAAATTAATATTGTTTCAAATATTTGGAAGCAGTTCACCATTTAATTTAATTCAATTCAATTTAAGGCCATAACGATGTGTCTAATGAACGCAGTAAATGCAGATTACTGAAATCACCATGAAAGCCACAGAGGCAAGAGGGAATAGTGGATTTTGGATATTTTACATATATTATCATAAAGAAAAACCTTCCTGAGGCAGGCTGCTTTATGAATATATTATTTTCTGCTCCTCTTTCCTGGTTATCCAGGAGTTAGACTGAGGGGTCTTTTTGATCAACTTTCCTTCAAATGATGTCAGAGCTGTGTTTGGACATGAGCTGTGAATGTATAAATGTTGCTATGGCTTTATCTTCCTTTTGCTAGTGTTGCTCCCAGGAGGAAGGAAAAATCCTTTTAATTAAAATTAAAATGAACAGACAAACCCCAGCAAGATGAGATGAGACCAAGTGGTGTAGAAAGAGATTTGATTCTGACAGGTGTGTTAGATAAAGTGTGTGTTCTCCTTAGGGTGGCCAAATGTCCCTAGCTGGCCAGAGTCCCACACATCACCACCTGGTCTCCTTCTGCCTCATCATTCTACTGTGTAAATAGAGTAGGAGATATGTGTAGGCACAGCAGGTAGATCATGTTTCAGGAACTTAAGATTCAGGGGCTTCCACTAAACCCAAGGGATCAAGACAAGAGTGTTGAAATGATAAGCTTGTGCCACCATGTTTGACCAGAATCATTGCTTCTATTTGGACTTTCCTCTAAGGCTCTGTAAATGTCAGGCCAGACCAGGGACACAGAATTTGTCCAAATGTATATTCCCAGCTTGTATCCCAGACTTAGGACTCAGAAGCTTGGGGGTCCAACCAGGGATGTTTGATCATCCTCCGGCTCCAGCTGGTGCCTCGGGAGCTCCTTCTCTGTGTGGGAAAATTGTGCCAACAAGCTCTGTTCTTCACAGGCTGGGGCTTCAGCATGGGAACCAGTTACCACTTCCATAGCTGGAGAGTGTTTGTTATCGTCTGTGTGCTGCCCTGCACCGTGTCCCTGGTGGCCCTGAAGTTCATGCCGGAGAGCCCCAGGTTTCTGCTAGAGGTGAGTTGGCTGCTCCCACCAGCCACACCAGCCATGGGAGTCCAGGCATTCCTTTCTCATTCCCTGGTTGTGTGTCCTGTCCTGATTGCACAAGGCACACTGCCCCATACTGCTGACCTTCCTTATCATTAAATTAGATTTCTGGCCTGTTTGTGCTGGGGAGCTAGGAAATCATGGAGGACACAGCAGCCCTCTTTGAGGTTGGCAGGGGTGGAAGGGCAGTTTCTGAGGGGCCTCATGGTTCTGCCTCTTCCCAGAGGCACTGGGTAGGAAGTCCTTTGCTGCTCACTGACTTTCCCTATGTGCGGCAGTGAGCTCTCAGGCAATGCTTGTTATTGATCCAGGACCTTCAAGAGTTTTCACTACACAGGGCATCTACACACTAAAATCTAACTGCCTTGGAGGACTGATGT
Organism: Zapus hudsonius; assembly: GCA_004024765.1. NCBI lineage: Eukaryota > Metazoa > Chordata > Mammalia > Rodentia > Dipodidae > Zapus > Zapus hudsonius. The sequence goes on from PVHP010019769.1 coordinate 9,283, forward strand.
TCCCAGGAACCTTCCAACCCTGGGGCTTGTAACACTTACCTTCTTGTAACTGAGACAAAATACCTGGCTTACAGAAGCTTATGGAAGGAAAAGCGTTATTTGGTATTTTGAATTTTTTTTAATATCTTGAAACCGAGGAGGGTAATCAACGGCTTACTGATTGGCTAAGAGATCTGCTTAGTGACAAGGAACCCTTAACTGGAACTGAGATCCATGGCAAAATCCTATGGGAACAAAGAACTCAGGCTCCTAGGGGAAATTCCCACTACCAGAGAGCTACAGAGAGGCTTACACCCATTAGGGCATTTCAGTTTTGAGCAGAAGTTTCATGGTGGGGAAAGCATGGCTGTTGCAGTCAGCTTTTCTTTGCTAGGACAAACGTCTGACCAAAAGCAACTTATGGGAGGTAAGAATTTATGTCAGGCTTAGAGAATCCAGAGGAAAAACCATCAATGGTGGAAGAAGATGGCTTACTTCCACAGATCCATAGCAGAGAGACACCATCAAAAAGCCCACAAATACCAACAGCCAGAGCTCAAACTAGCCCTTTCCACACCGTAGGACTGGACTAAAACATCTGTTCCAGTGACACATCTCTTTCCAGCAGGGCTCTCCCTGCTGGAGACTTAAGTTGTAAGCTCAATATCAATAAAAAATGCCCGAGTCTATGGGACCATACATTCAAAGCACCACAATGGCAGAGCAGACAAATTAGTGCTATATCTTGTCACATGATCTGAGAGGAAGCATCAAGAGTAACCCAAAGGGGTTGGACTAATAAATCCCAAGGTCTGTCTTGGCAACAACTTCTCTACTACACCAAGGCTCTACCAGCTGGGGATTGAGAATGAGGCTAAGTCACAAGCACATAGAGCTATGGAGAGCATTTTATTCAACCCTCCATAGGGGCTTTAGTGGTCAGACAAGGTGGGAGCTGGCATTTGGTGACAGGACTCAGAGTGCCACAGCCCTTGTCTCCAGCTGGCCTCCTTGAGGTTTTGGCAGTGATGGTGCATGTTGTGTTTCCTCTTACATCCCACTAAGCATTCAGGCTTGTCCACTAAGCAGAAAGTGTCCAACCAGAGTTATCTCAGAAGTTACTCTTAGTTGTCTCTTTGTTTCTTAGGGATTCCATAACAAAGTACCACAGAGTGACGGACAAATTTGGCCTACAGTTCTGGAAAAAAAGAAAAGCCCCACATCAAGGTGTCCCTCTGAAACCTGCAGGGAGACCCTTCCTTGTCTTTTCCAGCTTCAGGTGGCTTGTGGGCCATTTTTTGGCTGTTCTTTGGTCTGCAGCTGTGGCACTGGAGTGGTGGCTTTCGTCATCACATGGCGTTCCCCCATGTGCCTCTATAGCTGTTTTCTTGTATGTAAACCAATCACATTGGATTGGGGTCCTGCTCCACTCCATAATGAACTCTCTTATTCCTTCCATCTTCAGCAGCCCTCTTTCTAAACAAGGTCACATTCTGAGGTGCATGCCAGGGGATGTGGTACTTAGGACCTTTACCATAACATCCTGTTCCTTTGTTTCATCTTAGCAATGAGGAGCCTGGCTCCTCATCTACAATCCATTCAACCTTACATTGGGAGTAGTTACTCATAGTAGATAGTGATAGTAACTCTTGGCCTCGAAGGCATAACCTGATTGGCCTTCTAAGACCAGCCAGGGACAGAACCTGGTTGGCTTTCCCAAGTCTTACCTAGTAATGGGTCTGTGCCTAAACCCCCAGACTCGGTCACCAGCGTACTGTTTGAGATTGTAGGGTTTTACATGGACAGAAGGCAATGAGCTTTGGTGTCTCTTTCTTTTGTTTTACCAGATGGGTAAACACGACGAAGCCTGGATGATTCTGAAGAAAGTCCACGATACCAACATGAGGGCGAAGGGGACCCCTGAGAAGGTGTTCACGGTGAGTGTGTGCTTGTCTGTGCCACGAGGGCCTTCACTAGCTCTCTGGGGAAAGAAATGCTCCTACTATTTGTGTCTCTTTCATATCTGATGCTCATATCACTGCTATAATTATTTTTGCATTTTGGCGGTTATCTTTCTATAGTGTTCCTTAGGTAGTTTGGTTAGGACATGACAATAGAAAAAAATTTGTGAGATGGGGAGATAACTCAGTCAGTAAAGTGAGGACCTGAGTTTGATCCCCAGTACCAAATAAAAATGCCAGGTGTGTTGGTGCATGACTGTAATCCCAGCACTGGGGAGGCAGAGATAGGAGGAACTCTGGGGCTTGCTGACCAACCATTCTGGCTTAATTGGTAATCTCTAGGCCAATAAGAGACCTTGATTAAAAAAAACAGGTTATACATTACAAATGAATGGCACCCAAGATTGTCCTGTGGTCACTACACCAACCTGGATGCATGTGCATCCACACATATGCGCGTGCATACATTAACAAGAAAAACTAAGTGTATCCATGTGGATATAAGCATACAATACATTTACTTATTTTATTTGGCAGCCCCTAGAAGCATCTGCATGTTGTCTGAGAGTGTTTATAGCCATCATTTCCCCTCATAACATCATTATAATGAGCATGGTTTTCAGAACGTTAACACAGTTCTCCTCAATGTGCCTAATGCTAAAGGTTTATTTACACTGTATTATTACTTTGTTTCTGTAAATATTATTGCAATGAAACTCCTCCAAGAAGCTCCTTTCCTTTCATGTTTTGAATTTATTTTCCAAGAGTAACTTCTAGAAATAAACTTGTTCAAAGAGCATATGTATTTTTTAGCCCTCGAGACATATTGCCAAGTTACGTCTTCTTGGGGTTATGACATTTTAGAATGCCACCAAGTAACAAGGTAACCACTTCTCTATATCGTTAACCAAAATTGGTTCATAGACTAGGTTTTTCTTTAAAAAGTAAAGTAATAGTAAAAGGTAATTGCCCAATATAGAGAGATTGGTGCTTCTGCCTGCCTGCCATGCTCCATGGCCAACCACAAGGAATACCTGCTGTAGGCAGCTGTTTGCACCTGTCTTCATAACTTAAAGACCCACTTCATTTCCAAATCCCATTGGAAGCCTTCCTGGATTAACTACCACCTAGCTCACATTCAATGCTTTTGAGTATTTGCCTTGCATAATTTCAGTCTGGTGCAGACTGTCATCTTTGTTAACCTGTTGCTTAGAGTTCCTGATTCTCCAGTGTGGGATATAGCTAAAAAGGAAACGGAGGGCATAGGGTTGAACCCCAATAAAGTCTAAGGTTTGCTTATCTCTGAGCTTCCTGGAAATGCAGAAGGCGCTTCGCAGAAACTCCTTCCTTTGATCTTAGACCTCTGAGCCCCCTGGCAGGGAACTCCATGTTCTCACCCCCACTGTTTCCCGGACAATAGAGTCTAAAGGTGACAGTTCCTTTGCTGATTTCCCCCGCCATCCAATATGACCCTAAGGTCACGTCCACTTGGGGTTGATCTATGCAAAGTAGGCATTTGCAGGTTGCTGACCACTACCAATCCCTTTGCCCATTTCTGCCCCTGCCTCTCCTTTTTTCTCTATATTACCAACTGTATTGATACTATAAATGAGAGAGCTTTCTACCGCATTCTCCCGGATAACTTTGTCACTCTCTGGAGAAATGAGTTAAACACTAAAACATGGAGAGCCGTCAACAAACAGCACTCTCTAGGGGGTGTTCACTGCAACACTCCATGGGTACTCAGGCCCACCGGCTAGCCACCATCCAGAGGTCGCCTGCTCCCCCCTGGCTGGGTCCACAAGCAAGCCGCAAACCACAGCAGCCGCAGCAGAATGAACGTCACTCTGGCAGGAACGCATGTGGCACACCTGTCTTGCTCTAAATTCCCTTTTGATTCTTCCAGGTGTGCAGCTTTGGAACACTACCCTGAGTGCTTCCGTTTCCTCATGGGGAAAAGCAAATAATTCTATCTCTAAATACAGTTATTATAAAGATTAAACAAAGTACCTGAGACAGTACTTGCTTTGGAGTATTAGAAGATGTTGACTATAATTTTAAAATGTTACATTTCTTATAAATTAACTCAGTAAAGTTTTATAGAAAATTGGCAAATAGTATATTTCCTCAATTCAAATGGTATGCCAACATCTAATGAAGGCATCAGTACTTTTAATGCAAAAAAATTGATTAAGAAGCAAAATTAACAGAAATATTTCAAATGAAAGATATTAAGAGTAAAAGCAGTTCCCAGTCTTCCCTCTACTCTCTTTGATGGATTGCAGCGTCCTTGCTGGTACAGGTGTAGAAACCAGATGCTAAGGACTCTCCTGCCCACTGGGATGTGGATATACTTGCCTCATTCCCGCAGCCCTCCTTCCCACCCATTCCACAGCCTGGGCAAGCCCAAGTTTGTCTCAAGCTCCTTTCCCCCCATAGTTTTCCTTGCTTCTAGGCTCTGCGTGTACAACAGCTGTGGTGATTCTTGCACTGCATCAATCTGGTATGAACTCCCTCGCCATCACACACACAGAGACACACACACCTGGGGACACACACACACACACACACACACACACACACACACACACACACACACACCTTCACCACCACCACTACCACCACCCATAGCAAACATTTCTAAGTTCAGTTGAGGATAGTAGAAACTAGTATCCAGCTTTTGCCTTCCTATTTCATCCCTCTCTTCTGTATACTTCTTTAGTAATTGCTTTCCTTTAGTGTCTCTCTTTTTGGTAAAAACGAACTTCTACGCATAGCAGGATGTTGGTCTTTCAAGTCTGGGTGTGTTTCCTTTATAACTCAAGTAATTAATAAGCAGATTTATTCTAAACAATGATTAAACTCTCCTAAGAAGAATCCTTATGGAAGGTTCCTCTTCACCCCATTGTGTGTGTGTGTGTGTGTGTGTGTGTGTGTGTGTGTGTGTGTGTGTGTCCTTGTTTCTGGGGTGTCTATAATTTTGAGTTCTCAGCTTACCCTTGGTCCCCTTCCATATAGAGGTACTTTTCCAGGGTCCCCTGACTGTGGCTTCAGGAAGGACTTCTTCTGAACCAGTCAGCTTGGCTTATACCACTGGGAGAAAAGTGATCACACAGTCTCACCTGACAATATGTTAAGAGTGAAACTCTGGCACATTAAAATTTAAAAGTTTATCTGTGCGGAAAGTGATTTGTGAATCAGGAGTTCCAACCCAGAAGTGATGTAGATTCCACTGAAGGAGGCTGGAAGTTTTCACAGGGTGAGTGAGGAAGAAGGTGGCCTGAAGGTAGAGGAGTGGCCTTCTTTGGTCTCTTCTGGTGAGAAGTTCAAGCTGATACAGCCAATGCCAGTTGATGCCCATGGCTGACTGAACTTAAACATTGTTTGCTCTTAAAATCTGAGTTAGGACAGGAGCCCAGCATCAGAGCCACCCCAGTCTAATGATCTCCTGTTTACTTACTGTAACAAATACAGACTGTTGAGGAATGAGATCTTAGTGAACGAAACACCAATTTTCAAAGGCAAAAGCTAAGCTGTTACTTCGGGACCAAAGTCTCCATGTCAGGGATTGGAGCACATCTGGGGAGAAAGTTCAGGGAGAAATAAATGTGTGTGAGGAGGTGGGATATTGGAGGAGTACACATGTCACTTTCTAGGTCTTGAGACCCAACTCCCATATTCAGTAGTTTTTACCCAATCCAAAAATGGAGCTAAAAAAGGGTTGTAGGCTCACTATTCCTTACTGACTTGTGGACCATATGAGTTATGCAGAGTTGATAGCTGGATGGGCTAGGAAAAAAAGAAAACAGGGAAGGAGGAAAACAGAAGGGAAGAAAGGAAGGAAGGGTGAGGGAAAATGAAGGGAAGGAAGGTGGAAGGAAGTAGGTAGTGAGTGAGAGGGAGGAGGGCAGAAAGGAAGGACAGAGTGGAGAGAGGAAGGAAAAGAGGAATGGAGAAAGGGAAGAAAGGAAAGAGGGAAGGAGTATTATAAAATGTTGACTTGCCTCAAGTGGCTGGTCTGTTTGGCAGTCAGTAAAGGGTGACAGACCTGATGGACCCCAAGCTGGTCCTTATGTGAACCCTTCAGTAAATCATTCATAAATGTACTCATCAGACAAAATAGTGGGGGGAGGGGCAGGTCGAAATCACAGTTAAAAGTCAAGCCTTAGACTGGGCACCTGCTCCTCACCTTGACCTGTGAGCTCCAGTTCTCTGGCTCACAGGTGTCCTGACAATCACACCTGGAAGGTTTCCCCAGGGAAGACTTTGCAGGGACAGAGTCAAAGCTGAGAACCTCTGCTCGGTAGAGCTGGTGAAAACACAGGCCATATGCTGTTCTGAGTGGAATCAAAGCCAAGTGTTCTAATTAATCAGTGTGGCTGTGCTTGAAGTCATCAACACGCCCACTCACAAATCCTTAGGGAATGGGGTGTTATTTCCCTAAGGAGCAAAGCAAAAAAAAAAAAAAAACCTCAAAAAACAAACCCAAAACCAAAACCAAAAACCCTGACATCAGAGTATCAGAGTGGTCTAGAGCATGGTTTCAAAGGTGCTTCCCTTTGGGCTCCTTCGGCAGGGCTCATGGTGTCTTGGAGTCCACGGGGTTGGCTGACATGCAGCCCAGTTCTACTGAAGAGCCTCTGTGATAGTGGATCAGTGTTCCTGTCTGACCCTGGACAAAAGAGCGTTTGTAAAGGTCACACAGCTAACAATCGTGGAATCATAGAAGGGCCTCAGCTTCCCTCATACTCTTGCATTGAGCTCTGGTCCTCCCAAAGCCCTAAGAATATCTGTGGTTAGGTTTAGAGAAGCCTTGCCAAGCTTGCCAACCTGGTGTGTGAGCAGCAATGAGCCATGTGTCCACACCCAGGCCCAGGTTTTTCCCTGTGAGTTTTCTAGTCCCTCCTGTGTTTTGTTCTTTGTGTGTTCATATCTCAGTCCTTTGTCTAAAGAAAGAGATGGAGACACTCAGGTCTTTCTTTTTTAATTAAAAATTTCTATTATAGTAGTTTAATAATTTATAAGAATGTTTCATTATGTTATTTTCATAAATATATATATTTATCTTTCACCCCATTACCTTATTCCTCCCACTCCCACTATCCCCCCTTCTCCTCCCCCTTGTACTTCTTTCTATATCTTCTTTTTTTGACAATTCAATAAGTTTCATTAGGGTTGCTTACCAGATCCTTGGTGAGGGCTTACTTATAGGAACATGGGCTCTTTTCCAGTGGTTACATCACTGAAGAAAATGTCTTCCCTCCTCCAGAGATTGTTTGCAGCCTCATGACCCCTTCTCCCCCAGGACAGGATATTGACAGGTTTTGTGCTGGAGATAACAACAACTGCTGTGAAGAGTTTTCCCTCACTCTTCTCCTTCCTCCAGCTTTCACACTCCTTCTGCCTCCTCTTCTGTGATGTTTTCTGAGCTGCAGAAGTGTGAACTAGATGGACCTTATGACTGAGCACTTGTCACTTATTCCCAGCAGCACCCTGACCAGCTAGAGTCTAAGTGTTCCCACCGTCCCTGCAAAAAAGAGCTCCTCTGGCCAAAGCTGAGGGCACACTGCTCTATGGCCATAATCATAATTCAATAGAAGGCACATGATATCCACTTAACAGCAGCTTCCCCATCAGGGCTCATGATCTCCCCAGAAACAGGCTTTTGATCCAGTTTACTGTATCAGATGTGAGTTCCCTCCTGTGACAGAACAGGCCTCAACTCCAATCACAAAGCGGTTTGTTAACCCCAGTATGAACATGCAGCTGGTGCACCAGTGGACACTGCTTGCCTGGCTGTTGGCAGTGGGACCAGAGCTGAGTAAGACTTGATTCTGCTCCTCCTCCAGCAGCCTGCAGAGCTCCTCTGGTACTGAGAGCCAGCCAGTGGGAAGAAGCCTCCATCCTGGAAACAGCCATGGTGTTCCTTACTCTGTGCTGTTTTTTTAAATCTTTAGAAGCATCTCCCAACTGTTGCCTGCCTATGTTCTAGATTTATGTGATGTTCATATGCACTTAGAATAAAATTGCAAATTTTAAAGCAACATCAGCTTTACCCATTCAGCATTTTATAAACCCATTAATGTAAATTTCTCAAAAGCTCTTATTTACTGAAAAGATTCTGGTTCATTTTGTTTGCAGTTGGACATATCCACTGGAGAAAGTTCACCAAGAGATGCCATTATACCTTTGGTTAAAAATCATAACAAGATGGTTGAGGGCTGGAGAGATTGCTCAGTGGTTAAGGCACTTGCCTCCGGTGCCTAAGGCCCCGGGTTCAATTCCCCAGGACCCACATAAGCCAGACCCACAAGGTGGTGGCCCTGGTGCATCTCTCTCTCTCTCTCTCTGCTCAAAAATGAATAAAATATTTTTTAAAAAGATGGTTGAAAAATATTCCTGTACCCTCAATAATTCAGTAATGTCAAGTACAATAAAGTAAACATTGAAAAAAATGGAAGATAAAATAGGGTTTAGATCGTCATACTTGTTTCTGTTTTCTAGGTTTCACACATCAAAACTCCCAAGCAAATGGATGAATTCATTGAGATCCAAAGTTCAACAGGCACTTGGTACCAGCGCTGGCTGGTCAGGTTCACGACCACTTTCAAGCAGGTACACTTTGGGAACACTTGTTGGGTGGGAGGGTGACTCCATGGAGTCTTTGACACCAGTGGGTGAAGAAGAAAGGATATGTGTGTCTTCAACAACCCACAAAGCGGCCCTGAGGCAGGGGTGTGGGTCCAGGCTATATATTCCTCTAACTTGGCATTAACTTGCCATGGACCCTAGAAATTTAAGCTCTCTTAGTCTCTTTGCTTTATTTTTTTTCTTTTTTTAAATCAAGGCCTAGATTTTGGCTAGTCTGAGTAAATATACTCTATACCAACTTCTCTTGAAGTAATCTATAGGAAGGGAGACATGAATTGAAGTCACTGCTTGGGACTTGGAGTGATTTGGGGGAAGAGTTGGCTCTCTACAAAGCAAGATGCCATTTCTTCAGGGTACTGGGTCATGCAGGCCATAAGCAAGCCAGATGTTGGCACTGAGGCAGCTGGCCAGCCAGAGTCTACTGAAACTGGATGGCTTGATGGTCAATAAACCTTTGGAATATCATCACCTCTGCTTGCAGGCAGGGAGCTGGACTCCCTCTTGCAGGTTACTGAGTACCTTGGAATCCAAACTTGATGTATTTAGTTCATTTTCATGGCATCTCGTGTTCCCAGGAAAGATGCTCCAGAGCTACTGGTGTTCAAGAACAGCCAATGAGAAGAGCTTTCTTTGGTATCTGCACAAAGCTGTTCCCTTCCCTCTTTGAGACCTTAGGCAGTTTATTGAAAATTCTGAGAAATGCACTCTTCCTGTCACTCATTCCTTTCTCTAACTGTCCTTCTGTGCTGTGGGTTTCAGGTCTGGGATAATGCTCTGTACTGTGTGATGGGTCCCTACAGAATGAACACCCTGATTCTGGCTGTGGTCTGGTTCACCATGGCTTTAAGGTGAGTTCTATCCTATGTCAGTTCCTTGGCTTTTCTGCGCCTTGGTTGCCTTGCTTATACACTGAGGGTTATAACTCATCACACAGAGTTAACATCACAGTTAACTTCTCTCCGGCTGAAGGAAATAGGCAGCACACTCTACTGTGGCTTCTGTGAAAGGGAACCTCTTACCCTAGCAAGACTTCGCAGCAGCCTGAACCAGGAAGGGTTGCAGCCGCAGGCTACTTCTTGCTGTGATGGCAGAATGCCTGCAGGCTTTCAGACAGAACTTGTTTCAAGGAGGAAGAGACAGTCCCCACACAGCTCCTCCCCATCCATACTGAGGTGTAACTGACAAGAGGAAGCGGAAATTGCATACAATTTCATGTGAAATCACAGCCATAGTCAAGCCCATGAAAATGACCATTTTTCCTGTGTGTGTATGTGTGTGTGTACATGCATGTCTGAGAACACACGATTCTCTACCTTAGCAGAGTTCAAGTGAGCTGTACCACAGTGTAACTGATTCATTGCTCTTGTTAGCGATCACTGCTCCTCACTGAGCTTTCTTTCCCAACACCAAGTGGCTCTTCTTAGAACTCTCCCAGCCCACATTTACTCTCTTACAGCAGAAGTGGATTTAGAATAATTAGGTTCTACCTTGGAGGGAAGATGCCCATACGGAGGGCTGGCACCTGAGAGAATAAACTTCAGTTCAGAAAGATGCATCCACGTAAGTGTGGAGGAAACAGACGCTCTGAGACACTGTGCCTACCATAAGGAAAAGCAGAGGCCATAGCCTCAGGCTTGTTTGTACTCAGTGCTTTGTTGGATTCAGGAGGTATCACCTTTCATTCTATGTGAGCTTCGGAGCACACTGACAGCATCTTGAGGCTGTTTGGCCATATATATGAATGAAGTGCTTCTGGCACATGATCGGTGCTCAATAAATTCCTCTTTCCATCAGTAAGAGTCTAAATTTACACCCATGAAACCGATTTGTTCCCCTGCCCATGCTCTAGAACATACTCCAGGGAAACCAGTGGGCTCAGTGACCTCTGCTTGTGGAGTGAATTCGGGGAAACCTAATGTCCTTCAGCACCTGTGTATGGAGTGTTGGCCTTCTAAACACAAACAGGTAGATTATAGAGAAATACTGACCCGGCTTCTCTCAAGTTGTTCAAGTCCAACATTTCAGAAGCTAAATATGACAGACAGGACAATTCACTGACAGTTTAAAGAATGCTTTATTTATGTTTATTTATATTTAACTTAAGTTCATTGAGTAGGTAATGCATTTCACATATTGAAACCAGGAAGTCTTATATCCCCTCACCACCCACTTCCTTCTGCCTCCAGTATATAATCACCTTTGATTTACTTAGTTTTCATTCCAGTGATTCTTTTTACAAATGCTTATGCATATATGTATATGCTGCTTCCTCCTTTCATTATTCAAAGGAATGCAGTTTGCATTTGCTTTCATTGATATATTCAATTTCAGTGATATTTCAGTGTCATTCATTCTGGAGATTTGCCCATACCAAGCAATCAAATCAATGATTTTTATCTTCTATTGTCTTTCCTTTTCTTGACATTGTAAGAGAACATCTCAGTAGTGCAAGATGGCTTCTCACAGGGTATGCAGCGAAGTTGGTTTTGACTCCAAATCCTCCTGCCAGCATTTTCCTAGTGCTGAGATTAGAAGCTAACCTTGTTTTTCCTTCCTTTTTGCAGAAAACGTAATATAGCACCACACCCTATACTATTTGTTCAACCAGGGATTTCTGGCTAGACTCTTGGGAAGTTTCTAGATTTTCGCTATTACAAGCAATGGCACAGTGGGTAACCCTGTGAAGGGTGCTTTGTCTTTGGGCAGTCTTGGTAGGATAGATTCTGGAGAGTGAGACTCATGAGTCTGAAAGGATAAATCTGTCAGGAATATTTTTGGGTATTGACAAGCTCTTCCTCCATATGGTATTGTACAATTTTAGTTCTTTTTCTATCAGTTTATAAAAGCACCTGTCAGCCTACAGTGTCACCAACAGAGGATTTTAGCAAACTTTGGGGTTTCACCATCTGGAACTCTGTGGTTTAATTTGTATTTTTCTAACACCAGTAGGACTAAACATCTTTTTATAAGTCTAATATCCAGTTTAAGAGTCACATATCTGCATTTTCAGGTGTATATCATATCACTTGCCAGCGGAGATAGTTTGGCCGCTTGTTTCACAGTTTTCCACTACGGTTCTGGCTTTTGAATTGAGGTGTGTTTTCTATGAGTTAAGAAAACGCCCTTCAATCCCTAATCTATTGGTGGTTTATTTTTGGGAGGGGGTATATTCATGTGTGTGCAGGTATGTGTGTGTGTTTGTGTGTGCAGGTACATGTATGCATGTTTATGTGAGTGTGCCTGTAGAGGTCAGAAGACAACCTTGGGTGTTACTCCTCAAACACTGTCCACCTCTTTTTGACACAGGGTGTTATATTGGCCAGGAGATCACCAATTAGGATAGACAAGCTGGCCACAGTGAACCCCAAGGACCCTTCTGTCCCCACCTTCTTAACCCTGAGATTACATGCTTACAACATGGGGTACTAGGAATTGAACTTGGGTCTTCGGGCTTCAAAGCAAGCACTTTACTAACCAAGCTAGCTCCCCAACCCATTTTTTTTTTTAAAATAAGTGTTTTTTAATCAAAGGCCTTCCAGCAACTCTTCCTTTTCTCTCTTCCTTAAATCGGTTAATATGGTGAGTTTCGTATTGTTACGTTTTCTAATAACGAGTCAACTCTCTTCATGCGCCTGAGTTGGATTCCATGAAGCCAAGCGTGCAGAGTGTGTCCTGAAGGAACCGTCCCCATGCTGCTCAGCCCTTGTCCTTTCTCTGTTGCAGCTACTATGGCCTCACCGTGTGGTTCCCCGACATGATTCGCTATTTCCAGGATGAAGAATACAAGTCTAAAATGAAGGTGTTTTTTGGTGAGCACGTGTATGGTGCCACAATCAACTTCACCATGGAAAACCAGATTCACCAACACGGGAAACTCGTGAATGACAAGTAAGTGTGTGATCTCAGGCTTGCCTTGGGCAGCCTGGCTGCCAGTGCCTAGTGAGTGTGGCAGGGGGTGAGGCCTCAGTCTATCATGGGTGCTAGAGATCTTACTGCCCCTACTAGTGGATGAGTCTAAAGTGGGCTTCATCCCCAGCCACAGGACCCCGTGACATTTGGTGGAGGGTGGCCAACACGGCCATCTCTCCTGAGAACTTGACCCAGAACCTGTGGAACGGTGTTTTGTACAGGTAAAGTGGATCTTACCACCTTAATTAACCTAATCAAGATAATCTCTCACAGACATGCCCCTTTCAGGTGCTCCTAGGTCCTGTCAGGTTGACAATCAATGTAAGCATCACCTGAGTGACGTGATGATAGGAATGACAATAATACCACCAATCCTAAGGATGACCATGGGAGGCAGCTTTATGTCAGTTGCTGCCTTAAATACTTGGCATAAATTATCTTATTGAATTGTTACAAAAACTTCAGGAGGTTAACGAATACTCTTTACTGGTGGGAAAATGGGAAGCGAGAGGGAGTTGTGTTATACAATATGAACAAGCATGCTCTCTCTCACTCCAGAGCTCAAAGGTCATTCCCTGCAAATACTGTCTCATTAGGGAACTCTGGTTCCTACCGAAGAAGCCCTGTTTGCATGATTTCTACATTAGAAAAAAAAAAAAAAAAGAAAGTTAACTGGCCAGTCAGGGTGGTTTACACATGTAATCCCAGCACTCTGGAGGCTGAGGTCGGAGGATTGCTGTGAGTTTATGTCCAGCCTGAAGCTACAGAGTGAGTTCCAGGTTAGCCTGGGCTACAGTCAAACAATGCCTCAGAAGACAAGCAAAATGAAAAATGTTTAAAGCCATGTCAGTCCTATGGTTTATAGCAGGCAGAATTTGCAGGTTAAGGCAGTTATGCAGATTTGGGGATTTGGGGTCCTTTAAACTTTCCTCAGATTCCCCAAGTTTTAGGCAAGTTATTGGGTGGGGGTGAGGCATAAGCAAGGTCTCATGGGAACAGTGGGCTCAATCTTGTGGTATTAGTTCCCCTAGGAACTCTGGGATATTTCCAAGGGCCTGGAATGCATACATGTGCCAAGAATTTTCTGAGACCAGATGTAAATATTCTTTATACTGGTGTTCTGCCCCATATTCTGTTTCACATGAATATAGATATTTTCATGTGGTTATAAAAACATAAAGTTTTTCAAAAGTTGCAATGAGTTAATTTTAAACTTGGTCAAATATACGCTTTATTTAACTGGCAACTACTGACATTACAAACACCATCACTTGGAGCCCTTAATTTTCCTTCCTAAGCCAATTATTTGAGTTATAAAGTACTTTTCTCTATGGACTGGCTGAAGAACGGTTTGTTTTCTTGAGTTATGTCCCCATCTGCTGGTCAGAAGGTAGATAACACCCCATCTTGCAAATCCTCAGGCCTGAAGAATTAATAGTGGAGAACAGGCTTCACTTTCATGTTTGTTGCAGTGTTACTCCTTTGATATTATCTACACTTTGTGGCTCTAAAACTCAGATGAAAGGAACTTGTTTTGCTGACTAAAACGCATGCGGGGTAGGGGATGGGAAATGATGTGTGTAAACATGGTTTAAACATGGTTTCAGGCTTCATTCATGCAGTTGCAGGCTCTGCGGAGACTATCCCTCACCCTGCAAAGAATGCCAGCAAACGTTGGCCCTAGAGAAATCACGTGCACAGAATAGTTTTGGCTCAGCTCCCAAAGCATTTGTACCATCTCCTGTTGCTCGAATGGAATCTGTTGCTTCTGGGCTCCCAGAAACTCTTTGCTTCAGAGTTTGAATTTTTCAAAGCCTAAGAAAAGCAAAAGATCTTATACACTGAGCCAAAATGTTATGCCGGATTACTTCATGGCTTTATGTTAGTAATGATTATATTAAATCCATGACTGGCAGCTTCAGTATTTATGTCATATGAATCTTGTGTTTTAAATTATTATGTCTGGTCATCATGTTGTTTTATTTTTGCTTGTTTATGTGTCTTGGATTTGGGGGTGGAGGTTAGAAATATTGTGATAGTGAGCCAAAATGTTATACCAGATTTATTACTAATAAATTACGTATTGGTAATTTAAAACAGCTGAGTCTATATTAACTAATTAGCTAATAAGCATGCCTTATGCTGGGAGGGTTGGGCTGGGAGGACTCTGGATGGGTGAGCCTCTCTGGACACCAGGGAGAAGTGTCTGGCTCCTGTCAGAAAGGTCAGGGCACTGGAAGTAAAGTCTAATCCTCAGGATTCCTCATGGTGGAAAGGAAGGCGTTGTATTCTGGGAACTTGGGGTTGGAACCTCAGATGGAAATGTGTAATATTCTTAGCTAAGAATAGACTAACTTCTTCATTAAAGTCATATAAAGGGAGGGAAGGTTTTCATTAAAGGTTAGCTTTAAAATGAGGTGCATAGTATCTTCAGAAGCAGGAAGAGAGGCAAGTGACACAAAAATTAGGGGGATTTTTTGGTTAATTAATTATTTTATTGAGGCAGAGTCTCCCTCTACTCTAGGCTGAACTGCAATTCACTGTATAGCCCAAGCTGGTCTCAAAATCATGGAGTCCTACCTACCTACCTACTACCTCGGCCTCCTGAGTGCTGGGATTAAAGGGTGGTTTAATATTCTTATTCCTACCGATTTGGGGAGGTTTATTTGGCAACTAATTGAGCACATCTGCCAGTGTTCCTCTTGCTGGTGGCTCTGTAGTCCTAATCATCTGTAAGTAACTGTTGCTCTGCTTCCTTCTTTTTGTTGTGAAATGTTTCAAATTTGTAGAGACTAGAGAATGATACAAGTAACTCTCTTTATAAAATCATCAACTATAGGTCATCTACTTCAGATTTCAAAATTGACTACTCACTATGTTAACCTTCCTTTCTTTTGGGGAAGGAGATGCTGGGGATTGGACACAGGGCCTTTCCCATGCTGAGTATGTGTTCTGCTCACCCACATCTCCATCTCTGTGTTGACTTCTTCCTCTCTTCCTCTCCCTCTAGAGGAAATGGTCACCACTGTCATACCCTGGACCTTTGTATTCATGAGTGCTTTTGCTTTCTCCATGTATTTAGACATCTATAAAACTAAACCATTGTTTTCTTGCCTGTATCAAATTTTTAGATTAATATCATGTTACATTATATGTGTACACATTAATGATTATAATGATACATTCTTCAATTTGTGTTTTGTATAAAATTAGGGTTTTGAGGGTTTGCTATTAGCATAACCACATAACTCAATTTCATTTCATTGCATATATATATATATATATAATGTCTGTTCTTTTGATGGGTATTTAAAAGGCTGATAATCTTTTGCTATTAGAAGAATACCACAAAGAGAGCTCTTATAAAAGTTTTCTTAGATCTAACCACAGCCAATTAGTCATCCCAGGTTAAGTCAGAGAGACAGACACCAATGACTTCCAACACAACTTAAAGTAGAAGCACAGAGACGCTAAAGTTCACAACAATAAAACAGACTTAAAACTCACCCTCCATGACTCAGGGAACTGAGTGGAAGAGGGGGTAGAAAGACTGTAAGAGCCATGGTGGGGGAGAACTCCCAGAGACATTGCCCCCCTCAGCTACAACACATAAAGGGTTGGCAACCTGGCTGCTTCCTGTGCTATCCATAACCCCTTACTACATGGATTTTTCCAGTGTGCCCACTGAGGAGGATACCCAGTGGATTGGGGACAGGGAGGAGGGAAATGGGAATATAAGCACAATATTTACTCAATCAATGTATCTAATTTTGTGCAATAAAGATTTTTTAGAAAGTTTCCCTAGCTCATATAACTAAAAGTGTAACTGCTGAGTGGGAAGGACCATTTGCATGAGAAATCTACTGTATTCTTAATTTTGTTTTTCTGTATATAATGTTTTTTAAAAATCTTGTTCCTTTCAAGATTTTCATGTTGTATTTGTTACTTATCTGCTTGATTATAATATGCTTCCTCTCCCTCCATGTGTTTCTCTTCCTCCTTCTGGAATTTACCATGCTTGAGTTTCTTAAGGTCAGTTTTTATCTGCCTCATTGCATTAGGAAAATTCTTCCTTATTATCCCTTCAAATACTTCTTCTGCTAACTTCTCCCGTTTCCATCTTGAATTCCAGGTCTCATCTGTGTTAGGTTGTTAAGTATTTCCTGTTGCTGTTACATATTCATTTCTGTCCCTACTCTCTTTTGCTCTCCATGTTCAGTGTTGATAATGTCTCATGACTTATGTAGACTTTTGGTAATTCCTTCCTTTGTTGTGATGAGTCTCCTGATGAGACCATCAAATGCATTCTTAATCTCTTCCACTGCATTGAACATCCTAACATTCCTACTGGACTCCTTTTTAGTGTTGCTTTGCCCTAATGTAATTTCCCCAGCACCCATGAATGTCATTCACCTTCCCCTTTATGGCTTTATGTTAGTAATGATCATATTAAATCCATGACTGGTAGCTCCAGTATTTATGTCATGTGAAGCTTGTGTTTTAAATTATTATGTCTGCTCATCATGTTGTTTTATTTTTGCTTTTTTGTGTGTCTTGGAATTTGGGGTGAAGGTCAGAAATCTTGTATAGAGTGATAGTGACCAAGAATAGGGACCTTGACTCTTTTGTGAGGTTGTTAGTGTGAGGGATGTTGGGTCAATCTAGTTCGATGACTCCCTACAGATCCTCAAGCCATGTATAGTCTTTCCTTCCGGGACCCCCAGCTCTCTGTAGCAGTGAGCTGCATTGTGCCCCATAAATGGAATGACACCACGGGAAGTCTTTGGAGCTTGCTTCTTTTACTTACACAATGCATTTGGAATTTATCCATATTGCTGCATGGAGACTAGCTTTGCGTTGTTATCACAGAGTAGTATTACAATATGAACGTACCATTGCATTTTGTTTATTTGTTCATCAACAGAAGGAAATTTGGCAATAATTGGTGTTTTACTTAGGATAGATATAATTTTAATATGTATTTTTTGAGAGAGAGAGTGTGTGTGTGTGCACATGCATGGGTGAATCAGGGCCACACCCATGCTAGGCAAGTACTCTACCACTAAGCCTGGGTTATACCCAGGCTAATCCATTCACTCATTTCTGCTCAGAACTATACACAGTTTCAACATGCCTCACCATTATTCTGACACCTACCTCCTCTGGGCCCCTATTTTATGGATATTTATTTATTTATTTAATTTTTTTTCTTTATTATCCATAATTATATATTCTGAATGAGCAAATAATGTGTCGATGACCCCAATTCCCCAATTTCCCTCCTCCCTGTCCCCAATCAGCTGAGTATCCTCCTCTCCTCCTTGGACAAACTGGATCAGTCCATGGGGTAGGGATAGCCTAGGAGTCAACCCCGTTCCACCCCCCTTTGTATGTTGTTACTGAGGTGGGCCATGTCTCTGGATATTCTCCCCCACCATGGCTCTTACAATCTTTCTGCTCCCTCTTCTGCTCAGTGCCCTGAGTCATGGTGGGTGAGTATTAAGGCTGCTTTATTGTTGAGGTCTTAGGGGCCTCTGTACTTCTGCTTTAGGTTGTGTTGAAGATCGTTGGTGTCTGTCTTGCTGGCTCATCCTGGGTTGACTGATTGGCTGTGGTTGTGGGTCTCTTGCTTATTCTACCACTCTCTTTGGGGTTCCATATGGATCCTCCACGGTAGGTCTGGGGTGGCTCATCTCTTGCCAGGATGTCAGCTATCAGCCTGTAGCTCATTGGTAGGGTTGGAAGAGCCACAGCTCTCTTGCTGCCTTCTGAAAAATACAAACAGAATCTCCATCGGAGAGTGAGATCAGTATAGCTTACCTGAGATACACATTTCTGAATTGGCTAGATTCTATTGTGAACAGCCTCTTTGTAAATCACTTGTAAAGTGCATTTCTCTTTGAGGGCCCAAGATTTTGGTTCCCAGTGCATTTCGCCCTGAGTTCCCAGTTCCAGTTAAGTGCTCCCCATCACTCAGTGAATTACTCGGCCAAATAAAAAGCTGTTGATTGCCTCCCTCAGGCTCTGGCTCCTCCATTGCACAAGTGTTCATTTCATGGTTCGCTGCTTTCTCCCAGTAGGAAGTGTGTTCAGCCTACTCATGGTGGCAGACTGTGTTCCATATCAGTGGTCTCTGTTTATTGTAGCTGTTGTTGACCAGTTTCCCCCGGCAGCTTATGCAGTGCCTTCCAGCACTGCACTAACCACCATCTGGGGGCTGGTTACCATTCTGAACCTCGCAGGGTCTCTCGATGCTGATAGATGGCTTTCTGTGGTTTCTTCTGCAACAGGATCCTACCTCAAGAGCTTTGACAGAATCCTATCTTGTTTTTGGGACCTCATGGGTCACTTTGGTCAACAGCTAAGTGAGGGAAGGAGCCGGTGACTGGGAACAGGAGTTGCCAGACTGATCAATTATTCACAGGCTTAGACTCTCTCCCTTTCTATTCATGGCCCCTCTTGCCAGATGATGCCCACTACTTGCTCACTAGGTAACATCACGTACAAGGATTTTATGATTTTGAACCAATTTTGGTTTAGCTTCATGTTTAAGTCATCCCTTCCCCCATTCCTTACCCCTCTTTCATAAACTCTCACTTCTTTCAACTGGTTTGCATGGAGTTTATGGTTAACCTGGTTAGGAACCACATATGAGGGAGAATATGTGGCGTTTGACTCTGTTTTTTATGGATTTTAAAATGCAGGCCTAGAGAAGAGGGCAGAGTTTCTGGGCTCACTATGTTGGTGGTTAAGTGCCCGCAGAGCCCAGGCAAAGACCTACAAGCCGTACAGAGCATCAGGCAGGCATTGGCTTCTTCCATTCATCAAGCATGTCAGTCCTGTAAAGTCAATGATCTTGTTCTGTG
The DNA here is from genome assembly GCA_004024765.1 of Zapus hudsonius. Lineage (NCBI taxonomy): Eukaryota > Metazoa > Chordata > Mammalia > Rodentia > Dipodidae > Zapus > Zapus hudsonius. The sequence continues at coordinate 28,649 of PVHP010019769.1, forward strand.
TCTTACTTCAGACTCAGACCTGGTGCAGGTTGACAATGTGCCTGGGCGGTTTACTGTAGGGCAGGCATGGTTGTGGGTTCTGCTTGCTCTTTAGTGTCCTACTCCTTGAAAAGTGATGCCATTTATATGGAAAAGAATTCTCTTCTTGAAAAATAGCTGTGGTGAATGACCCTGGACTTGGCATGTGCGGTTCCCTCTGCCTGGAATGCACTTCCTGGTCTCTCAGCTTTTCTGTCTCTCAGGGTGTCATCTCATACTTTACCTGGTTGGGTCATAAGTGCCCCCTTTGAAGTGACTGGATTGCATAACCTCTGTCTTAGGGATCAATCATCACCCTAGATTTTAATAGCAGATGCTTCATTATCTCTTCATAAGAGTGAGTTTTATGATGGTGACACCATCAAGCCTAGACAAATACAAGCTTTGGTTCTGAGGGTGGCTGAGGTCCTAGACACCTTACTTCTAATACCTTCTGTTTTTTTTTTTAAAGAAGGTCAATACCACAAAGATACTTAGATTTTTTTCCCTCCCTTCTTTTCTTCTCTTCCTCCTTTCCTTTCTTCTTTCCTCTCTCCCCCTCCCATTTTTCCTCTCTGTACATGGAGACAGGGTTTCACATAGTAAACCAGGTTGACCTCAAGCTCACAATCCTCCAGCCTCCCAAGGTCTGGGATGACAGGTAAACCTCAGCACACCTTTTCTTTCAGCCTCTGAACTCTCCTGAATGAAGAACGTTGGGATGGTTCAGTGTGTGGTTAGCAACAAGAAGAGATGATTTATGTAAAGACTCATAAAACATGGGCTGGACCTTTCTCCTTTTATCACAATCCTTATAAATTGAACTTTTATAACCCATTTGGAGACACATTTTAAGGTCTGCCTACATCAGACTCGTTTATGATTTATTGCCCTGCTTTTTACCCACCCTTGGAAGAATATTAAAATTTCACTGAAGGCCTCATCGCCAGCCCATTATTATATTGAAAAGAAAGATATATTAAGAAAGGCAAAAGCCCTAGCGTCTCTAGACATGACTGTCCCAAATAAACACAACTGGTATGCAAATTGTGAAACCAAAGATATCTCTGTAATAAAATTTCCAAATTAGTTTTTTTCTCCTCTAATCTTCTCTTGCCCCTCCTCTTTTCTCCCCTTCTCTCCTCTTTTCTTCCGTTTCCTCTCACAGCATTAAAGTGTCATCTCAGAAGGGAGAATGGGAGGGGCTAGTTTACAGGGACAGCCTTCTTATGATCTTCTGTCACACCTTTGCCACACCCATCTTGGCTGTCCCAGGGCCCAACTCTCCTGGCCCAGGTGTGTGTGATTCCCCCTCCAAGCCAACCCCATTGGCTGGGTCACCTGGCACAGGTAAGTGCCAACTGCAGAAGGGGAACTGGAAGCTCACAGAGAAACTGTGGGGTCTTCATGTCTGGGTCTTTGCTCTGGTGAGAGCATCTTCCTCTCACCCTGGCTGCCAGGGTATGGAGGAACGTGTATTACTGGTTTTACTTTTTTAATCTCTTTTTTTGAATGTAAAAGCCCTTTTAAAACCACTTTTTATATTCTTTTGTGTCCAGAGTCTATGGTCTTTTTTACATCTGGGCTCCTCAGACCATGTGGTGCACTTTCTCTGGTTCCCAGGTCACCCTCCATCCCTTCTTGGCCCTCTCCCTTTCCCTCACATTCCCATAATGTTTAAATGAAGAGGGGCTTTAAAAACATTCTCTCTGGTCTGGATTGCCAATTCCTTGGTTAATTAACAGACATGAACTTGGGGTTCTAGACTTGGGGTCCTAGAAAGCCCCCTAAGTTTGTCCTATTACGCGCTCCCCCTGTCTTTTTTTGAGACAGAATCTCATGTAGCCTAGGCTGGCCATGAAGTCTTTCTGTAGCTAAGGATGACTTTGAACTCCTGACTTCGCCTCTACCTCACACACGCTGAACTTATAGGCATGTGCCACAGTGCCAGCCTTTTGTTGTTGTTTGTTGATTGTTCTGTGTGAGATAGGGTCTCACTCTGTAGCCCAGACTAGCCTCAAATTCATGGTGAGCCTCCTGTCTCAGCTTCCTAGGAGCTAGGGCTGTAGGTGTGAACGACTATACTCAGGTCCCGGTGAGTTTTCTTATGGGAACTGGAAGGGGTCAGGATGGATTTTGTAAGGCTGAGTTTAAGCAAGTATTCATCACTGTAAATTTGTCCCTACAGAAGATTATTCAAAATAATTTGATTTTCTAAACAAACAATTCTCAAGTTTTTGTAAGTATAATGGCATGGTCTCAGCCTCAGGTGATTGTGTTTTTTTTTTTTTTTTTGAGACAGCTCACTATGAGTTCCAGGTTGGCTGGATAGCTTAGTCTTGAACTTGTGATCCTCTTACCTCTGCTTCAGAAATGCTGGAATTACAGGTATACCATCACACCCAGCAACAAAACCGCATCTTTAACCATAACCTCCTAGTTTACTCTGATGAAGTGCCCTAGAGCTATTTCTTGACAAACACTGGCCCAAGCCTTCTTGTTGTCTCAGAGGTTCTTTAATAGAAACTAATGCTGTGTGGTGCTAGGTTAAGGCTCTTCGCAGAGTACATGATCAGGAAGTGAATTATCTTGGGGACCCAAGAGGGACAAAGACCATAACATCTTTGTCCATGGGATTCCTACTCTACTGCAATGGTCTCTTGCTGAAGGTCTTCCTTAGCTGGGATGCAGGGGCCATGGCTCTCCTCTCTACTTCCTACCTAGGGCTTGCTGATTGGATATGCAAATGAGTGAAGGCACAAAT
>PVHP010019770.1:0-31444 GCA_004024765.1 Zapus hudsonius
AAGGATTGCTTCTTCCTTCTTCCTCTTCTCCCCTCCCTTTTCCTCCTTCCTTCTCCTCCCTCTCCCTCCCTCCTCCCCCTCAGAAATGCCATCTGCTTCTTTTTGAGACAAGGTCTCTCATTGGCCAGACTAACTGCTGTCTCCACCTTCCTAGTGCTGGATACACCACACCTGACATTTTTATCTGGATTCTGAGGATCACACTCAGGCCCTCGTGCCTGTAATGCAAGTATTTTAACCACGGTGTTATCTACACAGCCCATTTGGGGGCTTATTCAAGGATGTACATCATGTATAGACCGATGTTTGAGTTATGTAAAATACACTGATTATGGTTACTGTTCTTGGAGATGGGGAATTGGGTGATTTTAAAATTTTTTTCCTTGTCCATATATTCTAGGTTTAATGATTTTATATTTTATTTATAAAGTAGAACAGGGTTGGAGAGATGGCTTAGCGCTTAAGGTGTTTGCCTGCTAAGTAGAAGGACCCAAGTTCAATTCCCTAGTACCCACATAAAGCCAGATGCACAAGGTGGCCCATGTATCTGGAGTTCATTTGCAGCGGCTGAAGGCCCTGGTGTGCCCATTTTATCTCTCCCTCCTCTCTCTTTCTTTCTCAAATAAGCAATTAAAAAGTTTTTTAAAAGTAGAACAATATCACCCCAAGCCAGTGTATTTTATTTTTTGTGTGAGTACATGTGAGGGTATGTGTGCATGTATTTTCATGTGGATATAGAAGCCAGAGAAAAACTTTCTGGTGGTGTCCTCCTCTTTTACCTTGTTTGAGAGTATCTTGTAGTTCACCAAAGTGGCCCATGAGCTTTCAGGAAATTCTCCCGTCTCCATCTCCCTCCTCGCCACAGGTGCACTGGATTACAGACACCCATTGCAGCATCTGGCTTCAAGTGGGTGCTGGGGATTTGAACTCTGGCACTGAGGCTTTCGTAGCAAACACTTGATCCACCGAGACATCTCTCCATCCCCAAGTGAATGTTTTGAATGCAGAGAGAGCTGGGTGAGCTCTGTCTGCCCCATCCTGTGTCTTGAGAGGAGACTACCTGGCAGGAAGGGGATTCAGTCACCTCATCTCTCTGACCTCCAGGTCACTGCTGCTCCTTGGCATGACCCCACCTGTCCTGGGTCTTTTCAGGATGCTGGACCTGTCATGGTCAAGAGGTGGGGAGGGGTGGGATTCCCTGGCCTATGGTCAGAGAATATCACAGGACCAGATATGCCATAGTTGGGGACATCCAATGGAAATGTGGCTACCTGGGAGAAACAGGTCCTGACCCAGCCCCCCGGGCCTGTATGTGTTGGCTAAGGTTCACAAAGACACTAGACTTTGGTTCAGCAGAGCAAAAATATTTTTCAGTAGAGCCCCAGTGTTTGACTGGAGAAACAATAATATTCCTTCTCTGGATGTCAAACATCCGGGTAAATAGAAGCCTTTTTTTTCCTGCCTTCTCTCTGCCCCATGTGTTACAAAGGACTCTCAGATGTGGGGCTTTGGACTGGGTTCACCCAGCCAGCCTGGGGGCCAACTTGGACCACAGAGTGCTTATTTTTAAAAGAAGAGGGAAATAAGTGATCCATCACAGGTTTGCTCAGAGGGCCTGGCTTCCTCGGAGAGGCATGGGAGCCGCCTTTCCAGTGTGGACCACTCTGAGTGATATGGAGGGGAGCCATCCTGATGAAGTCCAAGAGCTGAGGCCAGCCTGGCCTGGGGATGGTGTCCAGCTGATGTCAGAAGTCAGTGGGGAAGACTCCAGTGGGAGGTGGCTGCAGACTTTAAGTGAAGAGCTCTTATTTTCATTGAATTGGAACCTAAGAATGGTTAGGCCACAGAGAGCCAAGCTCACCCTACAGCTGAGGACTGGCTAAACCCACCTTGAATGAATCATATGAAAGCACATGCATGCACACCAAAATTCTACCTGAACATCTTCCCTCCAATAGAGTGTCTGGTGGAGCCATTGGAAGGGAGAATGACCCACATCTTCCTCCTCTCTCCCTTCGAGTCATGAGGACTCCTCCGGGTCCTTGGCTTCTTTGGACTTTCTATCAACTAGTTCATCCAGGGACCTCTAGTCTGGGCTGGCTGTCCCCTAATTCTATGACTGGCTCCAAGTCACAGACCACTTCCTGACACTCCCATGACTGGGACAAATATTTCTTGCAATGTTTTGTCCTGGTGGCTCAGGTGGAACCGGACATGATCAGCTTGTGGCTTTGATGGGACACAGTGACCTTCTCACCTTAGTGTCTGAGCTTAAACTTAACTCTGTAAGGGACACATTCTCACATTCCCTCAAGTGTTCTTTATCACAGGTGCTCGAAAGAAAGACTGAGAGCTTTAAATATATTTTTATTTATTTGCAATTAGAGACCGGAGAGAGAAATGGGCAGGCCAGGGCCTCTAGCCATTGCAAATGAATTCCAGATGCATGCGCCACTTTGCAACTGGCTTTAAGTGGGTACTGGGGAATTGAACGCAGCCCTAAGAACTTGAAAGCCAGAGCCCTTGTAGCCCAAATTCAAGCTTTGATTTGCTGGGATAGACTTTAGCCTCTCCACCAGACACTCAGAAAACCTCACAAGGGTCCTTCCTGTTAACATGACCCTGCATCCTGTGAATTCCTCGCTCCTATGCGGACTCCATCCTTCAGCCCTGCTGACTGCGTCTCAGTCCATGTTGCAGTCCCCTTCTCACTGTGGGACAAAACGCCTGGCCAGAAGCAGCTTACGGAAGGAAAGAGTTCCTTTCTGGCTTCTGGCTTTGAAAGTTTCCTCATGGTGGGGAAAGCATGGTAGAGAGCACACGGCCACGCATCACATCTCCCCATCAGCAGGGAGGAAGAAGACAGCGAGCTCTATGTGGCAAGTGGTGCTGGGGGCTGGGCTGTACACCTCAAGGCCTTTCCTCAGCAGCACACCTTCTTTAGCAAGGCTCTATCTTCCAAAGGCTCCATGACCTTCCCAAACAGTGCTGCCCGCCAGGAATTAAGTACTGAAATTCATGAGACCATGGGTGACAGTCTACATTCAAGCCACCATGGTCAGGGTACACAATAAACCCCCTGTTCCTCCTGAGCTCCTTCTAGTCCTCATACTGCCCAGGATCCCTGCTCACTGCTCCTCTCTGGTCTGCTGTGGCCTTCAGAAGACAGCCAGGCTTTGGAGACAGTGACCCTGTCGCCTCTCCCATCTGTGGTTTGTGCTTCCAGCTTCCCTGGCCTTTTCTGTCTAGATACCACCATTTCTCGCTTCCAGCCTATCTAAGTTATATTCCCACTGTCTGGAACACCCTTCATCACAAGAGGTGGGGGGGGGCTCTATATGGTTTCCCATTTTCTAGGTCCAAGCCTCAGAGAGGCTTGCTCTGCCCCCTTGAATCCCTCATGGCATCTTCCCTGTTCTTGACAGCACTTTTCATATTTTAAAGTGTATATAAACCTGAATATTCTTTTTAGCTATTTTTATTGAAAGTTAAAAAATTATTTGCAAGCAGAGAGAGAGAGAGAAAAAAATGGGTATGCCAGACCTCCAGCCACTGCAAATGAACTTCAGATGCATGTGCCACTGTGCATCTGGCTTTATGTGGGTACAGGGGAATCGAACCCAGGTCTTTAGGCTTTCAGGTCAGCACCTTAACCACTGAGCAATCTTTCCAGCCCTCTTTTTTTTGACAATTTTGTGTATGTATATGATGCATGTTGATCGTATCCACCCCCTAGTTACCTTCTCTTACCCCTTCTCACTCTCTCTGACTCCTTTCTTCCCCACTAGTTTCTCTCCTGCTTTCCTGACCTGTGTGTGTGTCCTTCTTGCTGAATTAGAGTTCTTGTATGAGTACAAATGGTGGGTATTATTAACCAGAGCATGGGCAACTGCCCAGTGGCTACCCCACTGAAGAAAATGATTGCCTCCCCTTACCCACAAAGTCATTAACTGCCTATAGCTCCTCAGGGAGACGTGGGGTCCCATGAGTCCCTCCTAGCTGGATGCTCTCTTGTTTTTGATTTGTCATGACCCCTGGCCCATGAGCACCCTGAGGGCCAAGGCTCAGAAGTTTCCCTGAGTGGGGAGGTAAGACAGGAGCTGCTGTGTGCAGAGGGCACCTAGAGCAAGCAATTTCACTACCATTCTGTGTCCCCAAGTCCTTGGCTGGCATTCAGGCTCTGTAACAGAAATGACAATTTTACTCTCACCAAACCTCAGTTTCCTCACTGGTAATAATGATTATAATACTCTCCTTGCTGGATGGTTTTGACAATTTATTATGTATTTCGTGAGTCTGACCCAATGCCTGGTTCTAAATAGGTTTATTCATTTATCCTAAACACATACAGGCAGACCTGAGCACAAGTCTGGGGCCATACATCTAAGAATGATGCCATATAGAGACTGTAAATTATAGCCGTGCATTCATAGCAATAGGACTGCTACTAACAAAATATTGGGAAATTCTCTCGCCAGAATGAATGAGCCAAATCCCATGGAAGCCTGCCTGGGCAAACCAAGGAGAGTTGAGTTGGGAACACAGGGTGAAGAAAAACTACAGGCTAAGTGGGGTTTACTATATAAATCATCTTTTGATCATTCTCTCCTTCTTTGATTTTCCACTCGCCTGCAGTGGAAGAATTCTCTGAGGATGACAATCACTGGCTGATGGAATGTCTCTATGTAGATTGCTTCCAGCAGAATGTGATGTGGTCTCTGCCCTCAGGAAGCTAACAGGGGACAAGATGTGCAATGTTATGGCACAGAAAGACCTCAGAGAGCTACAGGGGAAGGACAGGGCTTGGAGACCAGAGCCATGGATATCATGGCAGATGGCATTTGGAGAGAAGGAAGGCCACCCAGAAGAGAGGGACAGTGTCAGAGAAGCCTGGGTGGAGGTAGATCCCTTTTTACTGATCCTGGAATATATATTATGCTCTTAGAAAAGTAAGTTTTCCTAAGCTTTGGGAACAATCTTAGCAGTTGTGGTAGTTTGAATAGTGTCCCCCAAAAGAATTAAGGATTTATTAAAATTATTAATTGTCTCCAGGCTTCTGGCGGGAGGAAGTGCCACTTTGGCCTAGCCTCCTGGGGATTGACCCTTTCTAATTTGGATGTAAGATAGTAAGGATAGATATGCAAAAGAAGAGCCAGAACCCTGACCTGGAGTTCTGCACTTTGTGAAACACAGTGTGTTAAGGTGTGCTTGCTTGGTGCTGGTGGTGGGCCTCTGTCTCTCACTCTCTCTCTCTGCTTGCTTCTGTGAAAGAGGGCCAGCCTTTCCTTAACTTCTTCTCCTGGATCTGTTCAATAAATATTTTCCTCCCCATAATCGTGCATGGTTTGGAGATTCATCCCAGCGGCGTGTGGCTGATTACAACAGCAGTGTTCTGTGTAGTGTAATAATTATTTCATTGTGGTGGTGACTGCGTGTGTGTGTGTGTGTGTGTGTGTGTGTGTGTGTGTGTGTGTTTGGGGGGGGTGAACACCCTACAAATGCCTGCAGCAGGGGAACTTATCTAGGATGGCTGGAACACTCCTTCTCTCTTACCCCATTGGGTTTTTGAGACAGAGTCTCTTTATGGATTCCAGAGTTTGCAGGGTTCCAAAGATTCTCAGGTCTCTGCTTCAGATTTTATGATCATATACACATGATCATGTTACAGGCACATGTGCCCATGCCCAGCTGCTCACGTGGAAGCTGGAGATTCAAGCCCTGGTGGTCTCAGCCCCCTCAGGCCCTCATGCTTGTGCAGGAAGTGTACCTCACTATACCCGAGGAAAACCAACCCAGGAAAGGCCAAGAGTACCTTGAAATCAGCACCTTAGAGGATGGCAAGAGGTCGTAACCAATGTCGATATACCAACTGCCAGGCCTACAGGGAGGGTGTAAACGAAGCTGAGGGGTAGGAATTGGGCACAGTGAGGTTAGAATGGGGGGGGGTGAGAGGCCGCAGTTGATAGTTAAAGAGGGCTGTCTGTCCTGCTTGCTCTGTGGGTCTGGTTGCTTGGAAGTGTGGAGGGACGCTGTCATTGGGCCTTCCTCACTCCTGGGCTTTTCCCCTTTACCTTCCACTCAGCTTCTGCCTCAAACTGCAGGCAATGTGACAACAGGGCCCATGTTATTCCCCTGAGCTTGGGTGGATATCCGGTATTTGGTCTGATGTCCCAACCCTGTTTTACAGATGAGGAAAGTGAAATCCAGAAAAAAAAAAAAAACTATGAAGGGGCCAGTTCATAAAGTCCAATTGATCTTTCCACCTGGTCTTGGCCAGGGTGCACAATTTCCAGAAAAAAAATTGCCTCTTTAATGCCCTAACCAGAGCTTCCCCCAAAGGAGCTTCTCTCTTCCCTCCCTCCTTCCCTCTCTCCTGGCAAGCTAGGGTTCCAAGCCTGGCCATAGAGAATTAAAAGGAGCTGGTTTCTTCTGGTTCCAAAGAAAAACAACCTGGCAGAATTTCTCTTCATCCCAAGGCAGTTCCTCAGGGCCCTGGAGCCCAGAAGACACTGGCTAGTCTGTGCACAGAGCTGAGGCTCAGCACCCTCTGGGCAGGCATAATGACTTCTCGGAGGGAGCTGGCCTGGGCTCAGACCGCTCTGGGTGGAGAGAGAGGAAGCTTCTCGTAAAGGTCTTCATCTAAAAATACAGACAGGCTTCACCCAGTGAGCGTCCCAAGTAAGGCAGCCTCACCAAGAGAAAGTGCAAAGCAAGCCTTCTCCCCACAAGCTCTGCACCCAAGATCAACGCTCTCAGATTCAGATGAATCTGTTAGGATGAGGAAGGTTCCGAGGCAATGAAAGCTAGTTTCCAATCTAGTAATCTGAGTTCACGGACCTGACAACCTCAAAGAGTGAGCTTCAGGCAAGGGTTGATCCAGTGACTTAAATATAATCATTAACTATCCCCCTCCCTTTTTTGGTCTTTCTCTATGGAATTACTGAATTGTTATAATTAGCCAGGAAATTAAAAAAAACTACAGGATGTCTACTTTTATTTGAATTTCAGATAATTTTTAAAATTTATTTATTTGCAAGCAGAGACAGAGAAAGACACACACACACACGAGAGAGAGAGAGAGAAAGAGAGAGAGAGAGAGAGAGAGAGAGAGAGAGAGAGAGAGAGAATGGGCACACCAGGACCTCTAGCCACTGCCAACAAATTCCAGATGCATGTGCCACTTTGTGTATCTGGGTACTGGGGTACTGGGGAATTGAACTGGGGTTGTTAGACTTTGCAGGCAAGCACCTTAACCACTGAGCCATGTCTCAAGTTCTCAGATAATTTTCTTTTTAGTATAAGTATGTTCCATGAACTATTTGGGACCTATTTATACTAAAAACTTATCTGTCTTTTTTTACATGTATGTATGGAGTATATATGTATGTGTGTGTGTGTCCATACGTGTGTGCACACAATGTGTGTTGAGGCCAGTGGACAACTTCAGGTGTCATACTTAGGCATGCCTTCCACCGCTTTTCAAGACAGGATCATTCATTGGCTTAGAGCTCACCAATCAGGCTAGACTGAGCAAGCAGCAAGCTCCGGGGATCTGTCTGTCTCTGCTTCCCTAGCACTGGGATTACAGGCCTGTGACACACTGCCCAGAATTTATGTAGGTATTGGAGCTTGAACTCAGGTCCTCATGCTTACAAAGCAAGCACTTTACCTCTTAGCACTTCATTATATGAATTTTTAAAAATTTCTTTGTGTGCATTCATGCATGTGTGTACATGTCACTGTAGACAAACACATGACACTTGTTCCACTTTAAAAATTTTTTTTTATTTGCAAGCAGAGAAAGAGAGAATGGGCACAACAGGGCTTCTAGCCACTGTAAAGGAATTCTAGATGCATGTGCCACTTTGTGTATCTAGCTTTACCTGGGTACTGGGGAATCAAACCTGGCTTTGCAGGCAAGTCCCTTAACTGCTGAGCCATCTCTCTAGCCCCATTTATATAAAATTTAAATTTTACATGTCTTGTAGTTTCCTGACCATCTTCCCCCAAGCCTATCACATTCTGCTTCTCTCGTTGGTAGATCCTTTATGTTGTTAGAAGAGAGAGGACAATTCTTTTCCAAGTCCTCAAGCAAATGTCTCTATCTTCCTGGCCTAAATTTCCTATTTCTGAACCAGTTTTGGTGGCTGGGGAATGAGATGAACTGACTGGCTTGGTAAGGAGCCAGGGAGCCTCTGGGGCAGGAGAGGTGAGAACTGGGTGGGAACCACCTGCTAAGGGAACCTGACTCTTCACCTCTACTGCCAAAGAGCTCCTTCCATCATCGGTCAGCCCTGACTGCTGGAAAGTTCTAGATCAAATGTCTTCTTGTGTCCTCAGTTTATGGATTTCAGGACTAGGGAGAGGGCTCTATTGGCAGGGCTGGTTTTAGGCTGGTACCTGCTGGGTGCCTTTCTACTGTTTGTAGAATTAATGGATTCAGACCTTGAGAGTGAAGCCATTTGTCCCTAAACTCACAGGTAGTAGAGAGCTGGATACAAACACACAGACATCTAGATCCAAACTCACCCGCTGCCCCTTGACCATGAGGCTGGACAGCAGCCCCTGCTTTCCCAAATGAACATCCCAAGACCCTCTGCCCTTCAGACTGGTGTCACTACTGGACCAGAGGCTCAGATGTAGCTGCTGTGAAGGAACTATGGAGGAGGGGAGAGAGAGAAGCAAGTGGCCCAGAGAACCTCCTGCATAAGCCACTCTTCCCTTGGCCATTTAATTTGCCTGTGTGAGTTGAGCACCTGGTAGGCACAGGCGCTGTGTGAGGCTCAGAGTAAGAAGCAAGGGCCATGGGCTCATCCATAAGTTCACATGAATGAAAGGAAATTGGTTAGTAAACAGACATGAGGAAATACAGTTGAGCTGGCCAGTCATCAAAGAAGTGCAAAGCTAAATGACTGAGGGGCATGTATCCTTCTATGACGTCAATGGTCATTGGGGAGCATGTTAGAATACAGATGCCATCACTTTAAGAGGCCAGGGATGCTGTCCAGGACCCAAGACTGAGCTGGAATGCAAGACCAGTACCCTGTTGCCAGGGATTCCCAAGACCACTTGAGTTGTGGGCTTGGGTCCTATCTAGTCTCTCCCTGACCAACTTCCCCCCCTCCCAGCTGTATCTAGTACCTCAGTGGCTCCTAGACTATAGGCTTGGTTACCTTGGGGTGGGACTTTACCCTTCATTCAGAAACTTAGGAGACTTTTGGGGGTTGGGGAGAAGGCTCAGTGGTTAAAGGCACTTGCTTGCAAAGCCTACTGGCCCAGAGTACCCTTGTAAAACCAGGTGCACAAAGTGGCGCAGGCATCTGGAGTTTGTTTGGTATGGCAAGAGGCTCTGGTTCTGTCAGCTCACAAGTAAAGATTTTTTTTTTTAAAAGAAGAGACTTTGTTCTTTGGATCTGAGGCTCCTCTCTCCCTGGCTTTTGGATCAGGCTCTTTCATAGCATAATGGCTCCCCTCCCTCAATAAAACTCTCTCCTAAAAGAAATACGTCTGAGTATCTCTCTTCTAAACCTGTATAGACTATGTCTACGTAGTCTCAGGCTGGCCTCGAACTCATAGTGGTCCTCCTACCTCTGCCTCCCAAGGGCTGGGATTAAAAGTATAGTTTATCGTTTCTGGGTATGCCATTATCCATGTCCATAAAATATTTCTGCCCAAATCTCTCTCTCTTTCTCCCTCTTTCTCCTTCCCTCTCTCCTTCCCTCCCTCCCCCTCTCTCTCTGTCAACATATATATTATTAGCTAGCAAAGAAGTAGGTTTCCATATGGCTTATTCATAATATCTTAAATTTTGACTAGCCTCTCCTCACCCCTTCTCTTCTCCGTCGCTTCCCCTGACCCGACTGGACCATCCCACCCCAGAATTCTGCCCCCTTCTCGCATATCTAGGATGCTCTCCCCTTAAGCCCCTCCTCTCTTCTCTCCCTCAGAACCCTCTTCAAGGCTCCTGGCCTCTACTACTGTCCTTTACTCCAATTCACCAATCCAAACGCTTGAAGCCAGGATCCAATATGTCCCTTGGTCTCTGGGCCCAGCTTTTCCCAGGGGCATTCACCTGTGTCCCAGGAAGTACCGTGGAGAGAGACACTGGCCCCACATCTGGCTTTCTCATTCGTTTCTTCACCCTGCCTGTCTCTCCCTCCTGATGGCTTCTCAAATCACCCTTTATCTGAATGCATTTGCCAGAACCGCCCACAGCCCTTGACACTGCTCACCCCTTTCTCCGAGGCTTTGGTGACATCACTCTTCCTGATTTTCCTCCCACGTCTTTCTTATCTCCCTCTACCTGGCCATAAACTAGGAACACCTCCCTCACCTGGCGCAGACTCCCTCCCACTCCACCTTGCTCCACTGTGCCCGAGCCTGTCTGCGGCTTTTATCAGCACTTCTACCTTAATGACACCACGGTCACCTGCACTGAGTCTCACCCTCCCTCCAGACACCTGCTCCCTCAGCTCCTCTTGCCTGACTCAAAGACACTTGAGGCCCTGGTGTGATGGGATCTAGACTCATCATGGTCTAAATTAGGTTGACTGAGGAGAGAAGACCCATCCTGACTGTGGGTGGAACCATCCATGGGATTACAGCCGTGTTCCACCATGCCCATCTCTCCATCATATACTTTGTTTATCTTGGCATATGTACATGCTGTGTGTTGTGCCCACATGTATGTGCTTGTTCGTGTGTGTGTAGGCCAGAGGTTTACATTTGGTGTCTTCTTGAGTTGTCCACCATTTTTTCTTCTTGAGACAAGGTCTCTCTCACTGAACCCAGAGTCTAACAGTTTGACTAAACAAGCAGGCTTAGCCTGGGACCCACCTGTCCTGGAGGTCCATCCATCTCCTCCTCGGGAACACCACACTGGAATTTACATGGGGATCGAAACTCAGGTTCTCATTCTTGCATGGTGAGCACTTTATTTTATTTGACTGTGCTGTGCACTGTGTATTTGTTTTTGCGTGTGTGCACCTGCAGGTAGAGGCCAGGGGTTGGTGTCTTTAATCCCTCTCTGCCTTATTGATTGAGACAGGGTCTCTCACTGAATCATAGCGCACAACTTCATCCAGCTCAATCAGATACTTTAATCCTTTATGTGTCTCCTTGGTATCTTTGAATGATTAGAATTGTGTCCAGTTCTGATCACCAGAAGGAGCGCATGGCCCTGATGAGGTAGTGGGGTCTGTGAGCTCAGGCTGTATGTTCTCCTCACCATTGTGACCCCAGCACTTAAATCAGCCACTGTTGAGGAGAATGTGCTCAATAAATATTTGATGAAATGAAGAAATGAAATTCACTTGATGATATTGAGAGCCATAAAAATGTTTGAAGTCTTTTATAAAATGTTTATTTATGGGGCTGGGGAAATGACTCAGTGGTTAAAGGTCCTTGCTTGCAAAGGCGGGTGGTCTGGGTTCAATTGCCCACTACACACATAAAGCTGGATGCAAAAGGGTTTGAGTGTCTGGAGGGTTTTAAAAATATATTTTAATGTATTTATTTGAAAGGAGAAAGAGAGAGAGAGAGAAAGAGAGAGAGAGGATGAGAATGGACATGCCAGGGCCTCTAGCCACTGCAGATGAACTCCAGATGAATGTGCCACTTTTATGCATCCAGCTTTATGTGGGTACTGGGGAATCAAACCAGGGTTGTTAGGCCTGGCAGGTAAGCACCTTAACCATTGAGCCATCTCTGCATCTGGAGTTTGTTTGCAGTAGCAAGAGACCTTAGTGTACCCAGACACACACACACACACACACACACACACACACACACACGTGCATGCACACATGTATACACATTCAAATAAATACATTTAAAAGTGTTCATTTATTTGCATGTGTGTGCGCGCGCATGCAAATGCATATGGACACTCCAGAGCCTCTTGCTGCTGCAAACACCCAACAGTTGCGCCACTTTTCGGCTTCTGGCTTTATGTGAATCCTGGGTAATTGCAATCAGGCGAACAGGCTTTTGCAAGCAATCACCTCTAACCACTGAGCAATCTCCCCAGCCCCAATAGAAATGTTTCGATCCAATAACCCAACCCTTAGGAATATTTCTCAAGGAGGTAATAAAGATAGAAAATATGTGATATATGTGAAAGTTTTGACTGCGTTTTTTTCTAATAGCAACTTAAATACACACATATCTAGCAGAAATGGTAAAGATGACAAATCCACAGAGTGAATAACGCAGTCATTAAAAATAATCGCGAGGACTAAGCAGCAGTATGAAACACAATTTACAATATTACAATTGTGTTTCCAAAGCCAAATTCAAAATTATATATTTTACAACTATGTACAAATGTTTTATGCATGCAGACAAGTGCCAGATGGGAACAAGGAAAAATAAATGAGTTGATTTGTCCAAAAAGGAGACCATGATTAAATTTTCCATTTGATTTTTATTTCTTCCTATGTTTCTGCACAAATAATCTGTTTCATCTAGTCGTAGACTGAATAAAGCAGCCTCGTTACAGTTGGCTGACTTCTCAGTGGGTCACAAATGTCAGCTAAATAATATTTAGAATAAACTTCCCTGTCAACCACTTTGAGAATAGGTCTTTGGTGGTACACACCTGTAATCCTCCTGCTCAGAAGGCTGAGACAGGATGGAAGGTTCAAGACCAGACTGAGCTACAAGGTGAGTGTGAGACCAGCCTGGGCTATTTAGTGGTGAGCTCGAGGGTATATAATAAGTCTCTGTATTACATACCTACATATATACATACATCCACAAATAAGCAAATCAATGAATCATGTGATAATTTATCTCCTATGTTTATAATATATATATATTTTTATTTTATTTATTCATTTTCAAGCAGAGAGATACAGGAGATAGATGATGATGATGATGATGAGAGAGAGAGAGAGAAAGAGAGAGAGAGAGAGAGAGAGAGAGCAAGAGCACACCAAGGCCACCACCTTGTGGATCTGGCCTATGTGGGTCCTGGGGAATTGAACCTGGGGCCTCAGGCACTGGAGACAAGTGCCCTAACCGCTGAGCCATATCTCCAGCCCATATAATATTTAAAAAATATTTTATTTATTAATTTTTCAAGCAGAGAGATAGATAGACAGAGAGACACAGAGAGAGAGAGAGACAGAGAGAAAGAGAGCACCAGGGTCACCACCTTGTGGGTCTGGCTTATGTGGGTCCTGGGGAATTGAACTGGGGGCCTTAGGCACTGGAGGCAAGTGCCTTAACCGCTGAGCCATCTCTCCAGCCCTGTTTATAATATTTTATGAGCATTCCTGTGTGTGTGTTTTTGCATGGCTTTGTATTTTTGGCTTTTCTTGGGTAAATACCTCAGAGTAGAATGTTAGAATAGATAGCAAATATGTTTAACTTCTCAGTCACTGTCAAACTGCTTTCCAAAGTGACTGTACCATTTCACCAGCATCCCCAGGAACCATGACAAATGCTAGTGGACCATAAATGGTGTCATTGTTACCAGTGCCACACAGTCTTTGTAATGTCAGCTGGTCTCGTGAGTGTGAATCGTGGTTTTAAATAGCGTGTCCTTAGTGATTAGTAAGGTCAGTAAGATATTTCAAAAATTTTAACTATTAGGTCATTGTTGACTAATCAGTTGTAAAACTCAATTATTGATATTTGTATATAACCTTTGTCTGCTCAAATCTCTTGCTCATTTGGAAATTGAATTGGTTTTAATATGGAGTTAAATAAGAAATTTATGTCTTGCATCAGATAACTTTTTAATTAAAATTTTTATTTATTTATTTCTGTGTGAGTGTATGTGTGCACCAAGGTCTTTTGCCATTGTAAAAGATGTTTGTCCAGCTTTACATGGGTGCTGGGCTGGCGGGCTTTGCAAGCAAGTGCCACCTTTAACGGCTAAGCCATCTTCCCAGCCCCTCAGATATGTTTAAAAAATATTTTCTCCAGCCTGTGGTCTGCCTTTTCATTTTCTTAACATGGTATTTTAGAGTGAAATATTTTTTTAATAGGAAGTGCAATCTATTAGGTTTTGCATTCCTAACCTGTGGTTTTCTTTGCTCAGGGCTACTATGAATTTAGCTTTATGACCTACTTAGAGCTAGGTTTTTGGATGAAGTGAGAGGCAGGGTTGGGCTGTACATATGGAGAGCTAATGGGTCCAATATTATTTGCTAGAAATGTCAACCCTTTTCTCACCAAACTGCCCTGACATCTTTGTCAGAAATCAATTGGCCTGGAAATAGAATGTCATTTCAATCCATGGTGTTGGGGAACTAAGTATCCATGCATGGGCCACTGAATGCAGCTGGGTCCTTACCTCACACCACATGTAAGAAACTCAGAGACTGGCTCATGGACTTCTAGGCAAGGGCTGGAAGTGTCAAACTCTCAGAAGACAACATAGTAACACGTCTTCATTTCCTGGAGGTAAGCAGCACTTTCCTCGATATTCACCTAAAAGGCTGAGGAGTTATCTCAATGATAGAGCACTTGCCTACCATGTGTGAGTCCTAGGTTCAACCCCAGCACCTCAAACTGTAAGAGAAGACAACTAAAGTCCAAGCATCAACATGAAAAGTGGCCAAATTATCCACATCAAAAACCAAAGAGCTCTGTACTATAAATAATAGCATCGAGAAAATGAAAAGGTCATTTGCCAATTGGAGAAAACATTTGTAAATC
The DNA here is from genome assembly GCA_004024765.1 of Zapus hudsonius. NCBI lineage: Eukaryota > Metazoa > Chordata > Mammalia > Rodentia > Dipodidae > Zapus > Zapus hudsonius. Next base: position 14,668 of record PVHP010019770.1, read on the forward strand.
ACATATTTGGTGAAGGGGACTGTTACTCAGGCTACCTTGGAAAATGTACACAGCAGTCTTACCATAACAAAGACAACTTGATTTAAAAATGGGAAAGAGATCTGATGACATTTCTCCAAAGATTATAGACAAATAGTCACTAAAGCCAGGCGTGGTGATGCACGCCTTTAATCCCAGCACTCGGGAGGCAGAGGTAGGAGGATTGATGTGAGTTCAAGGCCAGCCTGAGACTACAGAGTGAATTCCAGGTCAGCCCAGGCTAGAGCGAGACCCTACCTTAAAAAACCAAAAACACAAAAGAGTCACTAAGAATGTGAAAGGAGGGCTGGTGAGATGGCTCAATGGTTAAGGTGCTTGCTCACAAAGCCCCTCAGCCCATATCCAGTTACCCAGAGGTGCGTGCATCTGGGGCTTGTTTATAGCAGCAACAGGAGACCCTGGTGTGCCCACACATGCACACAAGCAAATAAATATTTTTTATAAAGAGGACATGAAAATATTCTCAGAATTATTGGTCATTCAAGTCATGGCAAGGTATCACTTCCCATTCATCAGGATGTGCCCATCAGAGACAGTAACAACCCTCGTGTGAACATGAATTCACACCTGAATAATTATAGTGATATTATTCATAATAGCCCCAAAGTAGAAAGAACCCAGATGCTCATCAATCACTGAATACCCAGAGATGGGGCATTACTGGGTAGTGAAAAGGAAAGAAGTACCAACATATAGAGGGGCCTTAAAACATTACGCTACGTGAAAGCTGTCCACATATTCCATAATTCCATTTATATCAAGTATATTGGGCGGAACAGGCAACTCTGTGGTGATAGAAAGGCGATTAATAGTGCTGCCGAGGGCTAGGGGTTGAGGGGTTGAGAGGAATGAGGAAGGCACTAACAGGTACAGTTGCAGGGCTTTTCTTAAAGAAGATTAAAATAGTTCCACAAACCTGTGTACATACTAAAAACCATTAAGTTAGATATTTTCAATGGGTGAATTATATGACATGAGTTATTTTTCAATAAGACTGTTAAAATCAACTGACTGCATTTGTGTGAGCTATTTCTAGAATTTATTTTATTTCACTGAACGACTTTTGACACCCATTATTTTGACCACACTGTCTTGATTTGCGAAGCTTAATAGATTTTTGAAATTGAATAGTATAATTTCAATAATGTTCACCTTTTACAAAATGGTTTAGACTAGGCTAGGTCTTTGTTAGAATCAGTTTGTTTACTTTTTAATTTGTGTGTGTGTGTACCTGTGCCTGTATAGAGGTAAGGACAACCTCAGGTGTCATTGCCCTGTAACTCACTAATTAAGTTAGACTGACTGGCCAATGATCACCAGGATTCACCTGTCTCCACCTCCCCAGCACTGGGATTACAAGTACATGCCATCAGGCTTGGCATCTTTATGTGGATTCTGGGGATTGAAGTCAGGTCCGCATGCTTACAAGGCAAGTACTTTATTAACTGAGTCATCTCCCTTAACTATCATTTATAAAACACCTACTATATCCTTGTCACAACTGTATCAAGATGAACCATTTTGAGCTTATAAAAATAATTTCAAGCTGGGCGTGGTGGCACACGCCTTTAATCCCAGCACTCGGGAGGCAGAGGTAGGAGGATCGCCATGAGTTCAAGGCCACCCTGAAACTATATAGTGAATTCCGGGTCAGCCTGGGCTAAAGTGAGACCCTACCTCGAAAAAACAAAAAATAATAATAATTTCATAATGGTCAGTGAATAGATTTGTTAATCTAATCATGATAGAATTCTGAGACTGGCTATTATTGTTATCCCCATTTTACAGACAAGGAGACTGAGGCACAGAGACATTAAGTAATTTACCCAAAGTCCACACTTGGTAAGTGGCAAAATCCAGTTCCCAGCTCAGAAAGTCTGACACCCCAGCCCATGCCTGTGACCTTGTGTACACACAAAGATAGCTCTTCCTGCCACCTGTCCCTTCCCAACCTCCAGAAACTGGCAGGTAGCTATTCCTCAGGGAATTAGATCAGCCCCAAACCTCCTGGGACCTTATCAGAAGGAACACAGCATGTGCTGGCCCAGCCCTGTGACCTCAGGCAGACGGGCTGTGGGACAATGGAGGGCCTTGTGAGCACCAGACACTCTGCCAAAGACAATGACTGAGCTTCTTCCAGCCCTGGTCCCCAGAATAACAAACACCTCTGGCTAAGTCTAAATATTGAAGAGGAGCATCCGTGCCTCGCCACGCCACGTGGGCTGGTGTTCCTGGTGTTCCAGCCGAGAAGAGCCTAACCCTCCCCACCCCCAGCTACTATTGTCCTGATTCCCCAGAGAGAAGATCTAAGACCCTGGTCTTCCCATTCTGAAAGGCCCCTGCCTGAAAGGTTTGTTTGATGTCAGATTTGGGGACCCCAGACATGCCACTGTGATGTTCACCGCTCTCTAGCTAAACAAGAAAGACATTGTGAGCATTTCCAGAAAGCAAAACACAGTCCATGGAAAGAATCGAGTTTAGGAGTCCCAGCTTCCTCCCCTGGGCGGCCCTGAAGTTCAGATCCCTGGACAGCAGCTTCCCTTATAACGTTAGTCCTCTCTGGCTATGGCTTCTCTAAACATGCACTTTGCTCATATGTTCCCAGAGAACATATGAACATATTTCTCTGCCCTTCCTGTCACCTGTGGCCATGTGGTCACCATAGCACAATTGACTAGAGGGTTATCTCAGGCCCAAACTGGGTTCCTCTGAACAGGTCGAGGGAGCAGGTTGGATAAGACACAGAATAGAAACCAGATAGCTTTGGAAATTGTATAGCCAGGGTTGTGGTCAGCTTTCTGGTTGCTGCGCAGAAAGAACCCAAACAAAAGCGGCTTGTGGAGGAATGGGTTTATTTGGCTTACGGACTCGAGGGGGAGACTCCATCCTGGCAGGGAAAATGATGGCATGAGCAGAGGGTGGATATCACCTCCGCCACAGCACTGGAAACTGCGGCAGGAAGGTGTGCCAAATACTGGCAAGGGGAAACTGGCTTATAACCCCCAAAAGCCCACTCCCAACAACACATCGAGTTTGTAAAATCTAAACTGCCATCAGCTGAGGATCAATTACCCAGAACACATTCATTTGTTTGTGGGGGACACCTGGATCCAACCATGACAGCCAGTCCGAGACAGGGCCAAGGATGGTCCACCTTTCCTGCCTTGGCAGGACCCGGTCTCCTTCAAGATGGCTTGGAGCAACAACTCATGAATGCTTCCTGCTTCTTTAAGGTTTCCTGGGCTTAGCACATGTGGGGCTGGCCCCTCTTGAATCCACCAAATCAGGTCTCCTTCACACTCAAGTCTCATCCTAATTGGATGTTTGGCCCATATAAATCTCATCAAGCTCCTGGTCCTCGTTGTCTGGCCCCTTCTGGTAAGCTCTCCCCCTTCCCAACCTGGCTTTTGTCCAGGCCCTTTCCTGCCTTGTTTCTGGTGCTTTCCTCTTCTATACCTGTGACCTCTCTTTAAGGTTCTCTCTCAGTCCTCTCTGACCCCTATTTGAGGGCGACCTCTTGGCTTGGGTTTCCCTGCTTGGCTTTCTACATGGGTGAGCCCTTTCTCCTGAGGCTTCTTTCCTGGAGATCTCTCTATGTGAGAGACATTTCTGCATCTCCTCTCCTCTTCCTCAGCCTGACTGAGAAGGGGAAGAATTTTTTTTAAGTATTTGTGAGCAGAGATGGGGGAGGGGAGAGAAGAGCGTATGGTCACCCTATGACCTCTTGCCACTGCAAATGAACTCCAGATGCACAAAGCGGCACATGCATCCAGCTTTACGTGGGTGCTATCCACCCTGGCCCACCCTCCCACTGCATGTCACCACCAGGCACAGGCCAGAGCCTCGGAGATGCCCTAGTTTCCAAGTTTTTCAAACCTCCAGTGAAGCAAGAACTCTTCTCATAGAAAAAGAACTCTCCGGCTGGAGAAATGGCTTAGCAGTTAAGGCATTTGCCTGTAGAGCCGAAGGACCTGAGTTCAATTCTCCAGTACCCATGTAAAGCCAGAGGCACAAGATGGCACATGTGTCTGGAGTTTGTTTGCAGTGGCTGGAGGCCCTGGCAGTGCCCATTCTCTCTCTCTCTCTCTCTCTCTCTCTCTCTCTCTCTCTCTCTTTCTCTCTCTGCCTCTTTATCTCCCTCTCTCAAATAAATTACAGTGCCCATTCTCTCTCTCCCTCTCTCTGTCTGCCTCTTTCTCTCCCTCTCCCAAATAAATTAAATTAAAAAAGAAAGAAAAAAGACTCTCTCTTCACCTAATGCCAAGCATTCCACACGTGGACATTAGTTTACTTCAAGTCACAAGACTTCTTTAAAGCAGGTTATAGAACCTTACTGAGAGAAATAAGGGTGAAATCAAAGGAGCCCCCCCCCACTCCAGCCTGGAGGATTGGAATGGGGAAGGCAACAATTTCCCTTCAGTTGCCATGGAGATTACCTATTAAGGCTCTTAAAGGACACTTTATCAGAGCATCGACAATGAACAGTGAGGACACTTGCAGACGAAGGAATTAAAAAGACTACTAGCTGACTTGGTGGCTCAGTCCCAACACTTGAAAGGATGCAAGAGGATGAGAGCCCTGAGTTCTAGGCTAGCCCCCAGCTACAGAGCGAGTTTCAAGTCAGCCTAGGGTGAGACTCTGCCTCCAAAGAGCAATAAAAAACAGGGCTGGGGACATACATGGCTTAGCAGTTAAAGCATTTGCTTGCAAAGCCTGCTAGCCTGGGTTCAATCCTCCAGTGTGGTAATTTGAATGTATGGGTCCATAGACTCAGGCGTTTTGGGCTAAGATTGAGCTTGCAGACTTGAGTCTCCAGTGGGCAGAGCCCTGCTGGGGAAGAGGTGTGTCACTGGGGGCAGATCTCTCCCTAGTCCGGCCCTACTAGGTGGGACAAGAGCAGGTGGAGCTCTGGTCGTTTGTGGTCTCTGTGCTGTGGATCTGTGGAAGTGAGGCAGCTTCTTCCACCATTGATGGTGTTTTCATGGATCCTGGGAGCCTGGAATAAACCCTTGCTTCCCATAAGCTGCTGCTGGTCGGGTGTTTGTCCAGCAATTCAAAGGTGACTGCAATACCCAGTACCCACATGCAGCTGGATGCACAAAGTGACACATGTGTCTGGAGTTTATTTGCAGTGACAAGGTGCCCTGGAGGGTCCATTCTCTCTCTCTCAAACTGTGACATTGTATTTCAAAAAAAAACAAAAACCCAAAGCTACTTTTTAAAGGAGAGCAAATGTGCTCTACCAGATTTCACAACATTATAAAGTAACAATTATCCAAACCATATGGTAACAATGGGTAGAGAAACAATCAGTGGAAGAGATTCAACAATCCCAAATTAACTCAATATACAGGAAAACTAGAACTAATCCAACAATAAGGCACATCATTACTGAGTAATAAATGTCTTAGAAATAACTCTAATGCAGAGAGAAGTTACACCCACACTCTTCTCTGCAGCAAATTTCAGATGTGAATGTTTGCGTGTCTGAAAAGAAAACCAGAAAAAGACCAGAAAATGCAACCAACACATGCATCCTATCAGAAAAGAATCTGACAGACAAAAATGCTTTTCAAAATTAAAAAATCTAATCCCAGCACTTAGGACGCAGAGGTAGGAGGTTTGCAGTGAGTTCAAGGCCAGCCTGAGACTAAAGAGTGAGTTTCAGGTCAGCCTGGGCTAGAATGAGACTCTACCTCAAAAAAGAAAGAAAGGAAGGAAGGAAGGAAGGAAGGAAGGAAGGAAGGAAGGAAGGAAGGAAGGAAAGAAATCAGAACTTTTTGTTGACTAAAAATAGGACACACAAGAATGTAGCAGCCTGAAAGAAATAACAAACCACCGTTATGTCAAAATATATTAATTTTTTGCTTTTTAAAAACTTTTATTTATTTGCAGGCAGAAACAAGAAGGGAGAGAGAGTCAGAGAGAAAATGGGTGTGCCAGGGTCCCCTGCTACTGCAGATGCATGCGCCCCTTTTGTGCCTCTGGCTTTATGTGAGTACTGGGGAATTAAACTTGGATTGTTCAGTTTTGCAGGCAAGCGCCTTAACTGCCAAGCTGTCTCTCCAGGCCCCCCCTCCTTTTTGCTGTTTTTTCTTAACCCAAAGCTAAAAATCAGTGTCTAGATTGTACTCCATAAACAGCAAAGGAGATGAACAGTTTCCACTGGAAGTACAGGTGGCAAATGAAAACATGGCTCCACCAGAAATAGAGAAATACAAATGAGTCAGCTCTGGGGGTTCCAGATTTCAGAGGTCCACTAAGCCATCTCTCCAGTCTGCTGTTGGCCTTCTGTGGGTGCCTTGGCCAGCCAAGCAAGTGGGTAATTGCAGTCTCCCGACCAATTACCTATGCAGGGAACTCTCACCCCATACTGACTGCAGAATTCTCTCTCCCCAGGTTTGTGTTTTAGGCAGTGGGGAACAAGAGCTCCCAGGGACCCAAAGTCTGGCCCAGAATGGGTGCTAGGAAATATCTGTGGAATGAAAGGAGGAATGGAGGGGTGGCATCTCTGAATGGGGGGATTTCAGTTGCTTGAAAGGAGGTCTTTCATGAAGAGACGCAGTAACCAATTGTCCTCACATCCTGGAGTGGAGGACTGCAATTCACAGAAGGTGACAGATGCTGACTGTAATGGTTTGTTTATATTGCTTGTCAACTTGATAGACCCGAGAAGGAGTTATCTACAGCAGCCTCAGGATGATATGCCTGATAAGAGATTGGCACCATTTCAGAGATTGGGGTCCTGCCATGTGGCAAAAGGACATCCATCACTCTCTGCTTCCTCACTGTAGACAGGCCCTGACCAGCTGCCTCGAGCTCCTGCCGCCAAGCCTTCCCCGCCATGATGGACAGGAACCTGGGACTGTAAACTGAAATCAACCCTTCCTCCCTTACACTGATTTTGTCAGATATTTTGTTCCAGCGACAAGAAGGTAACTAATACTCTGGCCAATCAGAAGGGACTTGGTGTGGTCCTTCTACTTACAGGTAATGGAAACCCTGGTGTTCTGGAAGAAGCAGGGTGTGTGTGTGTGGGGGGGTACGAGCAATTCATCCATGCAGTGAAGTATGTCACCTGCCCAGAGCACAGCAATGTCACACACACATAACTGTCAGCTGGGGGTGAGGTGGTTGGGTGACAATTGAGAGACTTCTGTCACTCCCCCTCTAATAGGCACCAATTTCCATCCATAAAGCAAATGAATGAAAACTATTTGTCTTTCATCTTCATTATTACTTTGGCTACTTGCAATATATATATATATATATATATATATATATATATATATATATGTTTTTCAAGGTAGGATCTCCCTTAAACCTGGGCTGACCTGGAATTCACTATGTCATCTCAGGCTGGCCTCAAACTCACAGCAATCCTCCTACCTCTACTTCCTGAGTGCTGGGATTAAAGGCCCGCACCACCATGCCCGGATATTTAATTTTATTATTTATTTTATTTTTATTTGAGACAGGGTCTCAGCTCAGGCTGGTCTGGAACTCCCTATGCAGCCAAAGAAGATTTTGAACTTCCTCCATCCTCCTGTATAGACTCCTGAGTGCTGGAATTACAGGCAGGCACTACCATGGTTATGTAGTGCCAGGGTCAAACCTAGGGTTTGTGCATGCTGAGCAAGCACTCCACCAACGGAGCTGCATCCCCAGCCCCTCTGGGTTTGCTTTTGTTTGTTTGTTTGTTGTGGGTTTTTCTTTTTTTAAAAAATATTTTATTATTTCTATATTTATTTATTTGAGAGAGAGTGAAAGAGAGAAAGAGTCAGACAAAGAGAGAGAAAGAGAGAGAATGGGCACTGCCAGGGCCTCCAGCCACTGCAAACAAACTCCAGACACATGCACTACCTTGTGCATCTAGCTTTTATATGGGCACTGGGGAATCAAATTTGGGTCCTTCTGCATTGCAGGCAAATGCTTTAATGGCTCGGCCATCTCTCTAGCCCCTGTGGGGATTTTAAAAATATTTTTCATTTGAGAGTGAGTGAGAAAGAGCGAGAGAGAGAGAGAAAGAGAGAGAGAGAATATGGATGCATCTGGGTCTCCAGCCACTACAAATGGAACACACGTGCCACCTTGTGCATCTGGCTTTTCATGGGTCTTGGGGAATTGAGCTCAGGTCCTTCTGCTTTGCAGGCAAATGCCTTAACCATTAAGACATCTCACCAGCCCTGTTTTTGTGGTTTTAATACAATAACAAGAATAGCAACAATTTGTCAGAGCCAGTCTGGGTTAGTAGGAAAAACACAAATCTAAGGCTGGTAGATTTAGGGCAATTTCCAGCTACTTCTGTGACCCTGGTCCAAATCAATTAACTTCCCCCAACCTCCACTTTGCATTAATTCAACAAAGACTTACTGAGTGCTTTTTGTGTGCCAGGCCCTGGAGACATATTGGTGAACACGACCTAGTTCTGTCATCATGGATTCCCAGTTGCCCCTTGGTGTTCCTCAAGTATAAATAACAGACTGTCCTATGCTTAGGCAAAAATCAGCATCCGGTATAAAGAGGTAGGTGAGGGCTAGAGAGATGGCTCAGCAGTTAAAGGCACTTGCTTGCTGATGGCCTGGGTTCAATTCTCCAGTACCCACGTGAAGCCAGATGCACAAAGTGGTACATGTGTCTGGAGTTCGTTTGCAGTGGCTAGATGCCCTGACATGCCCATTCTCTCTCTGCTTGCAAATAAGAATATTTAAAATATATATTTTTAAAATCAGTAAGCGACTCTGTCACAAGGAAGAAAAGTGGGTGAGTGATGGAGGGGGACAACTGGCAGTCATTGCAGGCAAGCACATGGGACATCGCATCAGCACATATATGTGCATACAACTTGCATATCATAAACCACATCACATATACTATGCACATGCAAAAAAGCCCAAAAAAAACAAAGGTGGGCAGTTCCTGAGGTCCTCAGGCATTCACACAGGGGCACACACACATTTTACAAAAGAAAGGAAAGGGTTAAGGACTGGATTCAAGTTCTTCCATCCGTAACTGCACTGGCCTTAGTGCTCTGGACTCAGTGTCCCCACTGGTAAAGGGTTCCAGGGATACTCACAATGCCCCTGTGGCTTTATGGATTTGCAAGAACTGGGTGAAGGCAGAGATGGGAAAGGCCTTGGCCACTGGTCTAGACACTTCCCCAAAGTCCATAAGGGAGGTATGGGTCCAGCTGAGCAGGCCCTAGGCGGAGGGGGGGAAAGATGGGGGAAGAGGGGGTAAGAGGGAGGAGGAAGGGGAGGAGGGGGGAAGAAAGGGGAGGAAGGGGGAGGAGAGGGGAGGGGGAGGAGGGGGGGAGAGGAGGGAGGAGGGGAGAGGAAGGGGGAAGAGGGAGGGGAGGAGGGGGAAGAAGGGGGAGGAGGGAGAAGGAGGCTTTGGGCCTTGTGCCCAGCCCAGCCGCTCAGTGCCCCGGGGGAGCCCTGCAGCTGCCAGCCCAAGACAGATGACTTCACCAGCCCTGTGGTTGAAACCTGAGAGCCCCCACCCCCAGCAGGAAGGTTTTTCCTGTGGTGGCAGCTTTTGTTCTCCAGGCCTTAATGGTAAGGTGGAGGAATTTCCAGCCAGCTGACGTCATCCATTAGGCTGAGCGCAAGGAACATGCAACAGAGTGACTGAGCCTTAAGGTTGCAGATCCTCTCTCCTCTTCTTTCTTTCTTTACCCATGGTGGCTGGGACCCGGGTCATCCACCTGTCTATCAGCCCAAGAGAAGAGCCTTAGGGAAGTGTATTCACCCTGAAAGTAGTTAGAAAAGGTGGGTAGGAAGTGGTTCCTAATTCTGGTCTAGCCACTGACTGTTGGCTGAGTGACTTGGGTTAGCCACTTGGCCTTCCTGGGGTTCAGTGAACTCACCTATGAAATAACTGTAATATAGCAATGACAGTGGTGCATAGAAAATGCTTAGGACACCGAGTGACATTTTTTTCTTGCTGCTAATATATCTTCAGTGATGAGGACATGAGAAGCCATGTGTGACATACCAGACAAAGGCCAGCTCTAGGGCCAGGCTCCCCATTCTAAGCTGCTCCAGGGACCAGCCAGCAAGGATGACCGCTAGTATCCCAGGGCTGCCTGGGTGACAAAAGGCCATACCACACACCAGTAGCTTGAACAACCATGTCATGGTTTGATCCAAGTGTCCCCCACAAACAAATGAATGTGTTCTGATAGATCGATCCTCAGCTGATGGCAGTTTGGATTTTACAACCTCGATGAAGCTGTGTTGTTGGGGGCGGGCTTATGGGGGTTATAAGCCAGCTTCCCCTTGCCAGTATTTGGCACACCTTCCTGCCGCTGTTTGCAGTGCTGTGGTGGAGGTGATGTCCACCCCTCTGCTCATGCCATCGTTTTCCCTGCCAGGATGGAGTCTCCCCTCGAGTCTGTAAGCCTAATAAACCCATTCCTCCACAAGCCACTTTTGTTTGGGTTCTTCTGCGCAGCAACTAGAAAGCTGACTGCAACAAACTGTCATATTCCCGTCCTAGAGGCCTGAAGCCAGAGTTGTGGACAAGGGCAGAGTCTGTCTGTCATAGGGCTGTGAGGGAGGAACCATCCCAGGCCTCTGGTGGAAGCTGACAGTTGGCTACCTTTCCCTGTGTCTCCTCAACCATCTTTCTTTTGGGGGGGGGTGTGTGTCATATGTGTCCAGGTTTGTTCATACGTGTGTACACACATGTGGGTGTTAGACACTCATGCATATGGATGCTACAGGGTAGAGAGACTCAGGAAAGAGTTCTTGTACCCAGAACCCTGCATTGTCTTTTAATTAACCCAAGAATTGGCAACTCGGACTGAGAAGGATCTTTAAAAAAACATCACATTTCTGATCCTCCTGCCTCAACCTCTTCAGCAATAGCCTACCAGCATTCACCGCCACAACCAGCAAGTGTCACACTTTATTCAAACGTTACAGTGAAATAAAAAAGGACCAAGGAGGAAGGGGAAAATGATCCGGAAATCAGGACAAGTTCACCACACGGTCCAGGGACCCATGTGTAATGACCATCACAAAAAATATAAAAAAGGCACGCGCTTTCAGAAAGAGATTAAAAAAGTAAAAGTCGAACCCATGATCAAAAGAAATTCTCTCCCATTGGAGCTGCCAGAATGGGGAAGGGGCATAACCTTACCCAATGGCAAAGGCACAGACCCGGAGTTTATCTCCAGAGTCAGGAGGAGAACCCCCACCCCTGAGCTTAGAGGAGGACCACCCACCCCTAGGCAAACTGCATGCTTGGCATTTCATTGGGTGAGCTGAGATAGGCAAGGCAAGGTTGGACCACCCTTGACTATCTTTGTAGGTAGGAGCTGTGTAACCTAGCCCCTCACGTGGAGGCCAGAGGTCAACCTCTGGTGTCATTTCTCTGGTACTGCCCACCATTTTTTCTTTGACTACCTAGAGCTCACCAATTAAGCTAGACTTGGCTGTTTAGTGAGGCCTGGGGGATCCACCTGCCTCGACCTCCCTAGTGCTGAGATTACAGGTGCCCTGTGAAGTGTGGCTTTGTGTGTGTGGGGGGGTTCTAAGGATTGAGCATGAGTCCTCATGACTTCAGCACCTTACTGACTGAGCTATCTCATTAGTTCCTTCACACCATTGTCTCTATATCTGTGTCTAAATAGTCTCCTGAGGATCCCATGTGGCACTGGATCAGGGCTCACCAAATGACCTTGTTTTCACTTGATCACCTCATTAAAGGTCCCGTCTCTCCACTTTATGCCGGCTTCTGAGGTGCTGCTGAAAATTGTGACTTCACCTTGTGAATTTGGGGGAGAAAGTTTAACCCATAACTATGAGGTGGAGAAGGCCAAGTTCAATTCAAGGCAGCTTCTGATGTTTAGCTCTGAGAGAGAGAGAGAGAAAGAGAAAGAGAGAGATGATAATTAGGAGCAGAAGACACAGTCATGCCAAGTCTTAAAGGCATCAGAGCCAAGTTTTGAAACCCATTAAATAAATAAATTTCTACTCTAAATCTCTGTCCTCCCCATTGCCAATTTCTCCTGCCTAAATCAAAGGTAAGCCTTTGATAGGATGCTCCAGGCCAGCCTGGGCTCCATAGTGAGACCCTGTCTCCACAAAACAAACCCATCTCAAATTAGACGTGAGAACTGATGCCCCAATAAAATTGGAAATGGGTAGGAGGAACACTGGGTAGAACCTGGATTCTAGTTTATGTACTTGCTGCATGAACTTGGTCACATTACCCCTCTCTAGCTCTGTGCTCAGGTGTGACAGATGGAGAGGGTCAGCCAGCTGCCGCACCTGGAGAGCAGAGCAGGTAGGTCTTAAGGAGTGAGTTTCACATGAAGCTGAGCAATCTAGAATGTAATCTTTAAAAATACATAGTGTATTCATGTGATTGCAGGCCAACTCGTGCCAATGCCCATGTGGGGAGGTCAGAGGATAACTTTCCAAATGGTCCTCGCCTTCTACCATTTTCTTTCTTTTTCTGGTTTTTCGAGGTAGGGTCTCACTCTAGTCCAGGCTGACTTGAAACTCACTCTGTAGTCCCAGGCTGGCCTCAAACTCTGCCTCCCAAGTGCTGGGATTAAAGGCGTGCACCACCACACCTGACTCTTCACTGTTTTTGAGACAGGAGAAGCCAGGTGAGTTTGTCTCTGTCAGGTAGGGATGGTTTGCTGGAAAAGTTTGAGACATTTCACAGAGAGCCTGGGGTCTGAATTCTGTCCCTCCTTCATGTCCTGAGGGCCCTGAGTGTCTTATCGTCATCACCCCTCAGAGCCCCATGGCCTAGCTGGTGGTGAGCTGTGCCCTGAACCAGAAGAGCCAGAGGTGGGAGAGGAGACACAGGATGGTGGGTGTGGTGGCAGAGGAAGTGGACTTTACCCTGGCAGGAAGCTGTCTCTCTAGTCGCTTCTTGGGGAAATATCTCGGGGCTTCCCCATCTTTCCAGTATCTCTGAAGGTCACGTTGATAAACAGTTGAACGTCAGAGTCTGATTTTTTTTCAAGTGCAGCCTCCCTCTTCACATCTCCTTATTTCACCTTTCCTGATCAATCATCTTTTTATGATGACAGCCTCCAGAATATTCCAAGCCCAGGGTTCTGCTGGGCCTCCCAGCCTGGCCACCAGGGTTTCCCATGGGCCCTTCCAACCCAGGAGGATCTAAATGAACTCATAGCTGTCCTTCCACTTGTATTCTGAGGCAACTGTAAGTTACCTGTCTCATTGCGATGACCAAATGCCTAACAAAGCTTAAGGAAGGGTTTATTTCTTTTTAAAGTTTAGAGAGATTTTATTCGTTTAAGAGAAGAAAGGAGGAAATGGTATAAGGAGCTCCTGCCCATGAGAAGGCAGCAGGGGTAAAGCCCACCTATAGGCCCAAATTTGAGTCATTTATAAATTCTAAATGGAGGCTTAACTAACCAGCCCTGATGGCATGTTTGGGGAGGGTGGGTTGAGCTTACCCAACTACAATGCCAGCTTCAGGTTTAATCCAGGAAGGGTTTATTTTGACTCACAATTTGAGTGGATAGTCTACCATGAAGGGGAAGGCACATGGCAGGGGCCGAGGCAGCTGATCACATTGTATCTAAAGGCTCCATGTCTAAGAAACAGTGAAAACAAAGCAGGGCTGGGCTAGAAAGCCTCCAGGCCCACCCCAGTGGCTCACTTCCCCCAGCAAGGCTCCACCTCCTAAAGGTTCCACACCTCCCAAAGCAGTGCCAGCAGCTGGTAAGGAGAGTTCAAATCTGTGAGGTCATGGGGACATTTCACCTTCAAGCCACAACTCTGGTAGTGGCCACAGATCACATACCTAAGGGGACTGGAATTTCTCTAAGGTGGGGTCTTGTGAGTTTCCACCTTTCAGTGTTCCTTCTAGGGCCTGACACAGCTGGACACAGCTGGACACAGTGGGACTTCAGTAAAGGAGTGTGGCTTGATCCTTAAGGGAGCTTCCCAGCCTTCGTGGAGGTATGGAGTCCTTTGTCAGGAAAGGGTGGGTGACATGAGCTCCTCCCAAGGTGGTATGTGGTGGGAGGAAAGTGTCCCGAGTGGAGAAGACTCTGCTGTCTTGGGCCAACATGAACCACAGACAGTGCAGATCCAGCATGCCTAATCTCTGCCCAAAGCCCTTCAAGCTTCTTCCCAGAATGAAGCTGGAGTCTGGTGAGGCCTGTGAAACTCTTACATCCTCCGGAAGCTGAAATTAATGCAATAGAAACTAAAAGAATAGTACATAGAATCAAATAAAAGTCGGTTCTTTGTCAGATGTGGTGATGCATGCCTTTAATCCCAGCACTGGGGAGGCAGAGGTAAGAGGATCGCCGTGAGTTTGAGGCCAGCCTGAGACTACATAGTGCATTCCAGGTCAGCCTGGGCTAGAGCGAGACCCTACAGAGAAAAAGAAGACCCAAGTTAGTAAAATTAGAGGTGAAAAAGGGGTAGGAATAGAGTCCAGTGCTCTCCACAGGATCTTAGGGAATCCTTTGAAAACAGATTACCTGCAGAATGGGAAAAAGTCTTTGTCCAGTAGGCATCAAACATAAACTATGACTCACTCCAAAAGTTAAGTGTCAAAACCCAAATCATACGATCAATAAATGGGCTAAGAATTTGAATAGAAAGGTTCTTTATTTTTTTGACGTAGGCTCCCACTCTAGTCCAGGCTGACCCGGAATTCACTATGTAGTCTCAGGATGGTCTCAAACTCATGGTATGGTGATCCTCCTATCTCTGCCTCCCAAGTGCTGGGATTAAAGGCGTGCGCCACCACGTCCAGCTTGAATAGACAGTTCTTAATGGCCAATAGATATTTGGAAAAAAATAGTGTTTAGCATCCTTAGTCATGGGGAAATGCAAATGAAAATTGCTTTAATATTCCATCTGACCCAATCAGAATGACTGCCATCAAGTAAGTGGATGGCAGAGATGTGGAAAGAGGAGCCTTATTCACTGCTCCTGGGAATGGAAGCTGGTGCAGACACTACACGTCCATCAGCACAGAGGTTCTTCAAAACACTACAAACAGAACTACCACATGACCCAGCTATACCACTCCTAAGTGCGCAACCTAAGGACTCTAAGCAAAAATACCAGAGATACGCACATCCGCATTCATTGCTGCTCTATGCACAACAGCTAAGGAATTCAAGCAGCCCACATGGCCATCCATGGATCAACAGATTTCAAAACTGGGACACACGATAGAATTTTATCCAAACATAATGAAATGAGACATGTAGGTAAGTGGATGCAACTGGGGACCATCATTGTTGCAGTCACCTCATTGCTGGGACAGAGCTCCCGACCAAAGGCAGCTGACGGGAGGAAAGGGTTTATTTTGGCTTAGAGTCTCTATGGGAAGCTTCATGTTGGCAGGGGACAGAAAGGCATGAGCAGAGGCTGGACAGCACCTCTGCCACAGCAGGTGGAAAACAGCAGGAGAGTAAGCAGAGCTCTGGCAAGGGGGAGCTGGCTCTAACACCCCCAAAGCCCATTCCTAACGATGCACCTCCTCCTAAACTTCCACCAGCTTAGGACCAAGCATTCAGAACACATGAGTGAATGGGGGACATCTGATTCAAATCACCACAATTATGTTAAGAATAATTCAAACCCAGGAAGGCAAATATTACCTGTTTTCTATCATGTGGAATCTACATTAAAATGTGTGTGTATATGTAGGTTATAAGAGTAGACAGGGGATTGTGGAAGGGGAGAGAGAGACCTTTGGATGGGGAAGAGAGTACTCTAATACATGCGGTATTAAAGCAGAGGGGAGGGCATTTGACAGGAGGTAGAGGACCACCAGGAAGGGAGATGGGAGAGGACAGTGGGGGAGGAGAGTGAATAAAAACAAGATACAATAACGTGTGTATGAAAACGAAACCCATTACCTCATATGCTAACTTAAAAAAAGAATTTTACAAAAAAAGTCTACATATACAAAACTGGCTCTCGTGTGTGTGTGTGTGTGTGTGTGGTGTGTATGCATGTGGAGCATATGCCTTTGTGGCACCCCAGAGATTGCTGGGGTGGCTGCTTCATTGTTCTTCCCTCTGATCTTATCTTGTTTTTTAAAAATATATTTTATTTATTCATTTTCAAGCAGAGAGATACAGAGAGAGACAAGAGAGCACCAGGGCCACCACCTTGTGGGTCTGGCTTATGTGGGCACTGGGGAATTGAACCTAGGGCCTTAGGCACTGGAGGCAAGTGCCTTAACTGCTGGGCTATCTCTCCAGCCCCCTCTGGTCTTATCTTGAGCCAGGGTCTCTTACTGATGCCTGAGCTTGCTCATACGAGCCTGGCCTCTGCTTCCTTTTGCAGGACTGAGGTTACAAGTATGGCCGTGCCCAGCTTTTTACATGGGTTCTGGGGATTGGAACCCTGCAGGCCTTCGTGCTTATGCACCAAGCTTACTAACTGCTGGGCCATCTTGCCAGCCCAGGCTTGGCTGTTTTGAAATGACTTGCTAATTGGGTTGGGCTGTTTGCTTTCCTTTCTCTTTTGTCAGGCTGATTCTAAATGGTTGGTTAATGAGATTTCTAAACCTCTAAGCCCAACCTGTGAGGATCCCTAGGGTGACCCACCAGGAACACCTTTATCAGTTTCTCTTTCTAAGCGGCTCAGGATCCAACCCAGTGCCTTTCAGGCCACCTATGCTGGCAGGGCAGCAGGGGGCAGCCCTAGCAACAGAACTGTGGTCCTGCACTGGAAAATAGTTGGCCATGTCTAAAGGTGTGTGTGTGTGCGTG
>PVHP010019771.1:0-31629 GCA_004024765.1 Zapus hudsonius
AGGTAGGGTCTCGCTCTAGTCCAGGCTGACCTGGAATTCACTATGTAGTCTCAGGGTGGCCTTGATCTCACGGCAATCCTCCTACCTCTGCCTCCCGAGTGCTGGGATTAAAGGCGTGCACCACCATGCCCGGCTGTTTGGAGGTTTTTTTATGGAGTCTAAGAAGGAGGAGCTGGCTACAGGGGGCATAGTTTTAGGGTATGTTGCAGTCAGCTTTCTCATTGTTGCAACAAAGAACTCGACAAAAAGCAGCTGATGGGAAGAGCGGGTTTACTTTGGCTTACAGACTAGAGGGGAAACTCTATGATGGCAGGGGAAATGATGTCATGAGCAGAGGGCTGGACATCACCTCCTGGCCATATCAGGTGGACAACAGCAGCAGGAGAGTGTGCCCAACACTGTCAAGGGGAAGCTGGCTATAACCCCCGTAAGCCCGCCCCCAACAACATACCTCCAACAAGGTTCCAATTCCAAAATTGCCATCAGCTGGGGACCAAGCATTCAGAACTCATAAATTTATGGGGTACACCTGAATCAAACCACCACACGGTAGTTCTCCATTTAAAAACAAAATAACTTTTATTTATTTACAAATATATATAGAGAGAATGGGTGTGCCAGAGCTTCTTGCCACTGCAAACAAACTCCAGATGCATGTACCCCTTTCTACATCTGGCTTTACATGGGTACTGGGAAATCAAACCCAGACTGGCCGGTTTTGCAAGCAAGTGCCATGCATGTATCCCTTTCTGCCTCTGGCTTTACATGGGTACTGGGAAATCAAACCCAGACTGGCCGGTTTTGCAAGCAAGTGCCATGCATGTATCCCTTTCTGCCTCTGGCTTTACATGGGTACTGGGAAATCAAACCCAGACTGGCCGGTTTTGCAAGCAAGTGCCTTAACTGCTGAGCTGTCTCCCCAGCTCAGTTCTCTAATAGGCTTGGTTATGTAAGTTTTTCTTTACTATGGATATCCTTTCCATAATATACATAGGCATAAGATGGTGAACAGGGGATTATCCCTAAAAATTGACTCAGAACACAGCTTGATTTATTGCACATGTACACCAGATCAGCCCCAGGCTGAATCGGCTCCCTGTCACCCGAACATGGATATGTCCTGGAACATGTTACCAAGGGGCTGTTGAGGGGAGTAATTTATTCCATTGTTTGAAGTGGGGTGCTCATGTAGCTTGATGCAGGTGAGGGTCCTAGGTTGCCAAGTGCATTGTTAGGAAAGGGGTGTTTTGCTCAAGCCAAGTAGAGTTCCCTGTTACTCTGCTTGTCTGCCTCAAGCTATGTGGTTCAGGCGGGGTTACTCCTGAGGCTGTTCTCTCCAAGGACCTGGCTTGAGACTGACTGGCAAGGATACTACTCCCTTTCCAGACCTTATTTCTTTTTATTTATTTTTTCAAATGTGCCTCTTTTTTTTTTTTTTTTTTTTAAGTAGGGTCTCGCTCTCACCAAGGCTGACCTGGAACCTTAGCCCAGGCTGGCCTCGAACTCTTTAGTTATTTTTTTTAATATTTATTTGCAAACAGAGAGAGATAAAGAGAGGAGAGACAGAAGGGGCATACCAGGGCTTCTAGTTGCTGCAAACAAACTCCAGACACATGTGTCACTTTGTGCATCTGGCTTTGCATGGCTGCTGGGGAATCAAACCCTGGTCATTAGGCTTTGCAGGCAAGCACCTTACTTAACCACTGAGCCATTTTCCCAGTTCTCCAGAGCTTATTCTCATGGCTCATCTGGCCATTCACTGGTCTAGCTGGGAGGTAGAGAAGCTGCCAGTTGTCTTAAGACCTGGGCTTAGCAGGACCATAATGTTATTTCTGCCATTCTCTGATGGGTCAGAGTTGTTCATAAGACCCAGAGGTGCGAGGATAGATGCTACCTCTGATATGAGGAGCCGCCTATACCTACAAAGATGGGAGGAATTGTTAGTGGCCATGTTTGGAAACCACGCCATGGTTTCGAATGTTACTTTGAAATGCACTTGAAGCCCTGGAAAAATTCCAAGGTTGGCCTTTGAAAACTTGCAAATTACAAAGGAAGAAATGTTGCCCTTCTTTCAACAAAGGTATTTTCTAGGCTAACAGCAAAGTGATTCTACAAAAACAACTCAAGCTTCTAAACTTCATCCAGCCCTTTACATACCACTTTATAAATGTGCCTTTTAATCTTCCATTGGAGCACTTTGCTGTAAATCCCTAACTGCACATGTCCTGTTCCTACATGATTGAGGGCCCCAGCTCGGCACTCACTGAAGAACAACACACCTCCAGCAGCTCTGGGGGTTCAAAGGCAAATGTGAAACTCACCTGTTCTGCTAGGGTATACCTCCCTAGGACGACCATGTTCTTAACAAGTCTCTGATAGAGCCTGTTACTGAGACTTGCCATAGGACTGGTAATCTATATCACTCCCTTTTTTTTGGGGGGGGGGGTTTCGAGGTAGGGTCTCCCTCTAGCCCAGGCTGACCTGGAATTCACTATGTAGTCTCAGAGTGGCCTTGAACTCATGGTGATCCTCCTACCTCTGCCTCCCCGAGTGCTGGGATTAAAGGCGTGAGCCACCACACACGGCCACTCCCATTTTTGTTATATTCATTCATTGAAAAGGAAACATAGTTAAAAAAAAACTCCACGGGCCCAATGTCTCTTAGAATAGCAGCATGGTCATATAATATACTCTGTGCATGTTCATTTTTTAATATATTTTTAAACAAAATGACATTTGTATTGAAATTTGAGCTTTCCAAGTGAATAGTGCATGACTTGCTTTCTGTTACTGAAAAATATCATTGTATATGGAAGCTAACCAAGCCTGAGTAATTTTATTTTTATATAACTTTATTTATATATTTTTTATTTTATTTTACCATTAGACTGCCTTGCCATCTAAGAAAGGATTTCGGCACCAGACTACCAAGTTTCTGTATCGCTTGGTAGGATCAGAAGATATGGCTGTGGACCAAAGTATTATTAGCCCTTATACTTCTCGGATCTTGAAGCCTTATATCAGGTATATGGAAAGCAAGCCTGAAGTCGAGGGTGTCAGGAGGGGTGATGTTTGGCTTTTGCTCCCCATTCTGCTGGATGAGACCTGGCACTGAGCAAGCCCTGGCACAGGTGGGGACACATGCACACGCTTCCTTCACTTGTCAGCTGCACAGGGTGGTCCTTTAAGAGTTGTTGAGAACCAAACAGAAAAGAGAAAGAAAGATGTCTCAATTGAGCTAGTATCTGCACTTGTTGGCATATGTTTGTTTTATTTTTTTTATTTTAAAATTTATTTACTTGTAAGCAGAGAGAAAGAGAGAGCATGGGTGCACCAGGGTCTCTAGCTGCTGCAAATGAACTCCAGATGCATGATGCATGCACTACTTTATGCATCTAGCTTTGCCTCCGAACAGGGGAATCAAAACTCAGGGTGATTTGGCTTTGTAGGCAAGTGCTCTAACCGCTGAACCATCTCTAGTCCTCGTTTTTTTATTTTGTGCTCATGTTTTTCGTTGGTACAGTTTTCATGTTGTTCAGGCAGTGAAATGGAATCTGAGCCTCCTCGAGAGGCCCCTCCTGCTGTCTGGCAGTGCGGTTGAGAATGTGCAGTGTCTTCATTATGCCACACTTGCTCTGCGGCTCCATCCTCACCCTGACCCTCCCAGCTTAGCGCTAGTAGGCTCTGTGGAAAACATGTGGAAAGGCCATTTGCAGGCCTGCTGCAGACTCACTCCAGCAGAGTTGGGCGGTCCCTCCTCTGGCTCCTGTTCCTTCTGCTGGAGATGGCATCCTGTGTTCTTGCACTCCTGGGGGGTCTGTATACTGTATCTGTTTCCTCACTTTGCTCCTTAGGGTTCACCAGTGCCTGGTACAGTCCCTAAAGGGGTTTGGCTTAATGAATGTTAAGAGTGAATTTTCCATTCAATAAGGAAAGCATTAGAGCTACAAATATGCTAGCTAGCAGATAATGTAGTGCAAGTTAGTGCTCTATTTCAAGCAGATAAAGTATATGTGTGTCACATAGCTAACAACAGTATGGGTACTTTTCTTGACTTGAATTTGTTTATTTTCTGTGTTGCTGGAGGCGTGATTATGAGACAAAGCCACCCAAACTACAGCTCCTGTCACAGATTCGTTCCCACCTGCACAGGAGTGACCCTCACTGGACAGCTGAGCCTGACGCGCCTCTCGATTACTGCTATGTCCGACCAAATCACATCCCAACGATCAACTCTATGTGTCAGGAGTTTTTCTGGCCTGGTATGTTCCTACTTCCAAACCAGGCCCATCAGTTTGCTCTGTAGTTCACCCTGGAAACGTTTAATTAGTGTATGCCATGTGACCCTAAACTCTATTCATGGCTTCATTTTGTCTGTCTCTACTAACATTGAAATATTAAAATGTCAATTCCTCTCACTTTCCTAAGATCAAGAAGAAGCCAGCAATTAAAGTAATAAACAGTGTTTCTGTTTGTTTTCCTTCCCTGCTTGTCTCTGCTTCCAGAATTAAAGATTCATCCTGTTTTGCTTCTGCCTATGTTTAGATACCAGGTAATGTCTATCAGAGATGCACAGACCGGTAGCTCGGGCATGTGTGGACACTTGTTTTTGGCTTAATAATTTTTTATGCTTTGTTTGTTTAGGTGTTTCTTAGGAGTGTTATTATAGCCAAAAGATATCTTTAAGAGGCCAAATCCGCCAATCATAGACTTTTCAGAACAAGGGTAAACCACTAAGTATGATCCATCATTTCATCAGCTTTAACAACATTGTCTCCAAAGACCAAAGCCATCAATTAGAGAGGTGCAGTTTCATTGCTAAATATAAACCTGTTCTCTGTGGGCCTGCTTTGAAATCCAAGGGACATAATCCATATCTTCCAGATGCTAGAGAAGATTTCATCAAGAATAGAGCCTGTCATCTTTATAGTCTGATAATCCTGGTGCATGCGGTTCCCCCACTGGGTGGTATTGGGACTGAACACCTGCTGATTTTCCCTCATTCAGTACCACACACACTGCATAGCATCAGTTTTCATTTCGTTTTTTTTTTTTTTTTTTTTTTTTGGTTTTTCAAGGTAGGGTCTCTCTCTAGTCGAGGCTGAACTGGAATTCACTATGTAGTCTCAGGGTGGCCTTGAACTCACGGCAATTCTCCTACCTCTGCCTCCCGAGTGCTGGGATTAAAGGTGTGTGCCACCACGCTCGGCTCATTTCGCTTTATCATGAACGTTAGCTTTCATAGAAAGAGCCTGAAAATGGTAATGAGGATGGGTAAAGAGTATGATTGGGCACCCTTAGGGACCTCTACCCTTGAGCTGTCGTCAGGGCTTGGTATGCATTCGTGCTTACACATTGCAGGAGCCAGAGCCCTGAGACATTTCAAATGTGTCAAGTCTCACACATGGTAGAGGAGGCTGAGTTAAAGCCAGGTGTGTCCATTCTCTATCCAACCTGTCCTGCTTCTCTTCCAGGTTAACATATGTACTTAGAAAAGACTATGTTAATTTTGATATTTTCTGAAATTCGGTTTTCTGATCTGAATGTGTAGTATCTATGGTAATGTCTCTGCCTCAAATTTTGGTGTTTTTTTTTTTTTTTTTTTTTTTAGCATGCAGGTGTAGCTATAAGTACAGACTGAACAGCTTGGTGCTTAATAATTCAAAAGGTCTGCAGTTTGAGTCTCTGCTTGGCTCTTTTCTTTAGGCATTGACTTGTCTGAGTGCCTGCAGTATCCAGACTTCAGTGTGGTCGTCCTTTATAAGAAGGTCATCATTGCCTTTGGCTTCATGGTTCCCGATGTGAAGTACAACGAAGCGTACATTTCATTCCTCTTGGTCCATCCTGAATGGAGAAGAGCAGGGATTGCAACATTCATGATCTACCATCTGATTCAGGCAAGTTGTCTCTGCTCACATGTACCTCAGTCGTGTGGTTTCCCTCTCAGGGCTGCCTGGAAAGACTTGGGGGAAGCATAGGGCTGACAGTGGTGGTGCCTAGAGACACGCAATGGAGGCTGTGTCCCTACTTGTGAGGCTGTGGAGCACAGAAACCAAGCTCAGACCCGAAACACAACATTAAATAAAACAACACAATACCAAATGAGAGACCTATGCATGTGCATGGTTCATATTGATAACTGCTACCACTTTAGAGAAGTCCTTGTGTCCATGGTGGAAAGACCGTCAGAGCCAAAGGAAGGGTGGGACTGCTCACCTGCAATCTTCCAGACACAGAATGCCCTTGATAGTCATGACCTCACAGTTCCTGACATCACCTACACAAAGACCTTCATAAGGAGAGGAAAAGATGATGGCACGGAAACAAAATAGAGAGTAATTGAAAGGGGGAGGGGAGGGGATTATGGTTTATTGTCTATAATTATGGAAGCTGTCAATAAAAAGTTTTAAAAAATAAGTTCTCATAGCTCTGAGGAGTGCATGTTACTTAAGTATTGATAAACATCACAGCTATATCAGTAAGTAGAACAGTCTGTGATTTCTGATTGTTTTAAATATTTTTATTTATGAGAGAGAAAACGGGTACTCCATTAAAGCTCAGGCCAGCCAGCATTGTATCAAGCACCTTGAACCACTGAGCCATCTCCCCAGCCCATACTGATTGTTTGATTTGACTCTGTAATCTAGAGACTCTTCCAAGACTTGATTCTAGTGTGAATTCATCCTTTGATGTGTCTGTTTAATCTTTGAAGAGAATAAACCATAAAGTTCGATACAAAAGTAAGTAAGTACGGGCTAGATGATGGCTTAGCAGTTACAGGTACTTGGTTAATCCTGACAGCCCAGGTCTGATAAAGCCAGACAAAGTAGTGCACGCTTCTGGAGTTTGTTTACAGTGGCAGGAGGCCCTGCGTGCCCATGCTTTCTCTCTCTCAAATAAATAAATAATTAAATAAAAGCAAGGTCTTCTCCAACAAGGATTTGTTTTTTGTTTTTTTTTTTTCTTCTTTTTCTTTGAGACCAGGTCTTAATATGTAGCTCTGGCTTGCCTAGAACTAAGCATATGACCAAGGTTGGCCCTGAACCCATGGCAATCCTGCTACAAACTTCCAGTGCTAAGAACCTCCAGGTTCAGCAAGGATTTTTTTTTAAAGTTTATTTATTTGCAAGTATGGAGAGAGAGAGAGAGAGAGAGAGAGAGAGAGAGAGAGAGAGAGAGAATGGGCACTCCAGGGCCTCTAGTCCTACTACATACTCCAGATGCATGTACTACCTTGTGCATTGGGCTTTATATGGTGCTGGGGAATCGAACCCAGGTCATCAGTCTTCGCAGACAAGCACCTTAACAGCTGAGCCATCTCTCTAGCCCCTTGGCAAGGATTTTTTTTAAAATATTTATTTGCAAGCAGAGAGAGAGAGAGAGAATGGGTGCATCAGGGCCTCTTGCCACTGCAAACGACTTCAGATGCTACCCTGACTGGCCTGAGTCACTTTGTGCATCTGGCTTTACATGGGTACCGGGGAATCGAATTCAGGTTGTTAGGTTTTGTAGGCAAGTGCCTTAACTGCTGAGCCATCTCTCCAGTCCTTTTTTTGTTTGTTTTTATTGTTGTTGTTTGTTTTGCTTTGTTTTTGGAGGTAGAGTCTCACTGTAGCTCAGGCTGATCTGGATCTCACTCTGTAGTCTCAGGCTGGCCTAGAACTCATAGTGATCATCCTACCTCTGCCTCCTGAGTACTGGGATTAAAGGTGTGCACCACCACATCCAGTAAAGGATTTTTTTTCCTCCATGGAATAATAAATACTTAATACATGAACTAACTAAGGATAGAGGACAGCTTGTCTTTTTTTTTTTTTTTAAATCTTCTTTAGGTAGAGCTCCTACCAAGTAAGGATATTTATTTATTTATTTTAGAAATTTTCTGTAAAGTTCTATGTAGGAACCATTTGATATAGAGGATTCTGTGATCTTGATGTGGACAATATTATTTGGTTTTGAGCCAAGGTTTCCCTATGTAGCCAGGCTGACCTCCAATTAGATCCTCTTGCCTTGGCTTCCTGAGCGCTGGGATTATAGGAATATCCAGAGAAAGAATCTTTTTAAAGATGAAATCTTTTCTAATGTTTGACAAAACTTGCCTTTCTAATTTTTAGTGAAATTTACTTAATAATTCCTGTTGGCAGGAACCTTGATATTCGTCTTCTAGAACCTGGCAATTAGTGCATGCTGCCTTCCTGTATTGTTTCCATTGAGACTGGCTCAGCAATTACCACATCCCTGCTCTGCCTCAGCCTGCCCACAGAACGGATCTCCTTCCTCTGAGTTCACCTTGCTCTGCTGGCAGAGTGCTCGCAGGAGTTTAGGACTTTTCTGTCATCATATGGGCCTGGGACAGGGCAGGAGGGATAGGCTCAGAGTCAGCATGGTTGGTGTCTGTTCTGAGGGAGGCTGATGTGGAGGTGGTCCTTGCCGAGTGTTTGCTCAGTTCATCTTCTTATGGGAACATGCTCTTCCCAGGTCCCCAGTACAAGCTCAGCCAGCAGCGCTGGTAGGGCCGTGGTTAGAGGGTGTGTATTCAGTCTAAAAAACACTGACATCACCCCACAGGCTGCTCTGCATACTCATTGTGCCCTCTTGTCCCAAAAATGGGTTTGGAGGCACAGTATGAACTCAAACCAGGAGAAAGAATCGTAATTCTCACAGCCACAGAGCATAGATCTCGAGGGCTCTGTCGGGTGTAGCATTTCAGTGTCCTCCTCGTCAAACAAGTTCTTAGTTTATGCCACTGGGCACCTTATTCTGTGTGGCTGATTAAAGAGTCTTAATATGCCTTGTTTTCATAGAAACATCACCAGTAGCACTTTACCCCAAGGTAGGTCAGTACGAAATATAGAAATTCAATTCTGGGAATGTATCCGTCAGATTTGAAGGGATTGAACGAAGATGGATTTAGGAATTCAGAAGTCTGTACAAGATTCTCAGGCTTTATGACTAAAATTTTAATATTTTCTGTCTTTGCATATAACATTACTTTTTCTAGCATTTCTAAGTAGGGTAATCTTACAAGTGTCTTGTTTTTCTTTTTTCAAGACAGGGTCTCACTCACTCTAGCTCAGGCTGATCTGGAACTCAGGTTGGACTTGAATTTACAGTAATCCTCCTACCTCAGCCTCTCAATACTGAAGCTAAAAATATGTACCACCATGCTGGCCTTTTTATTTTTTAATTTTTATTTGTGCATACACACACACACGTGTGTGTGTGTGTGTGTACGCGTGCTGTCTGTCACTGTGTGTCTGTGTGTGCGCACATGTGCATGTGTCTGTCTGTGTGTGTGTATGTGTGTGGTGTGCGTCTGTGGTGTGAGTGTGCGTGCGTAAGCGTGTGTGTGTGTGTGTGTGTGTGTGTGTGTGTGTGTGTGTGTGTGTAGACAATGAGTGTACCAGGGTCTCTTGGTCCTGCAAACCAATGTCAGATGCTTTTGCCATTTTTGGGATCTGAATTTATGTGGGTGGCTTGGGAATTGAATTCAGGCCTACAGGTTTTACAAGCAAACACCTTTATAACCACTGAGCCCTCTTCCCAGCCCCTCTTACAGGCTGTCATGTAGTTGATAAAAACAGAACTACTTTCATCATCTATTTCTTCACAGTCATCATAGTGTTGGTACTGACATGTATGGTATTTAAATGTATTTGAAATGTAAACAAGACAACCAAGTTCACAATGAAGTCTGTGTGTGGCCCTGTGCTTCCAGGGAAAGAACCCTTCCGAATCTCCCTGGTCTTGGGCCCACTGAGGTCAACAGCAGAACACTCAGGCTTCCAGCTGTTGCCGAGTGTTGTAGTGCCTCCATTCCAGCCCCTGATCCCCTGGTTCCAAGTTTCCGAAGAGTCTTCACCCGCTCCCTCCAGCCCTCTGGACTCACCTTGTGTTTCCTTTTTGGCAGACCTGCATGGGCAAGGATGTGACCCTTCACGTCTCAGCCAGCAACCCCGCCATGCTGCTGTACCAGAAGTTTGGCTTCAAGACTGAAGAGTATGTTTTGGATTTTTATGATAAGTACTACCCACTGGAGAGTACAGAGTGTAAACATGCATTCTTCCTGAGGCTCCGGCGCTGACTGAGTGGACGTGCTGTTGGAGAACGGCCTTCTGGAGCCCTGCAGCCAGGGCTCGCTCACTGTCTCTACCCCACCCAGCAGGGGAGCAGAGCTGTGCTGGTAGAGCAGGTACTGGGTGCCCTTTATGGAGCGGCCTCTGATCAATATCCCGGACTCCACCCACCATGAGCCAGAACTGAGTGATGCCGCTGACAAGCCCATGTGCTTGAGAGAGAGAACCCCGTGCCGTGTTAGCAGTCAAGAAATGTGAGAGCCAGTAGAGAGTCCACTGTGCGGGACATCAGAGTTCTGTTGTCTCAGGAGGATGGTAGTCCCAGTCAGGATGAATTAACTCAGTGTCTGTCGCTACATGTTGCTTTGCCTTTTGTACCTGGTCTACCTGATCTTGCGGTGAGGGAGGGTTGCGTTCTT
Source organism: Zapus hudsonius (assembly GCA_004024765.1). Lineage (NCBI taxonomy): Eukaryota > Metazoa > Chordata > Mammalia > Rodentia > Dipodidae > Zapus > Zapus hudsonius. The sequence goes on from PVHP010019771.1 coordinate 10,496, forward strand.
GCCATGGCCTGGGAAAATGGCTTGGGATCAGAGAGTTAATCCGGGAGAAGTGGCCATGGCTATAACCTGCTCTGTCTGCTTGGTATATTTGCACATGCTGGTGATAGACCATCAGTCAGAGAGTTTAGATATTCTCAATAAATACCTTTCCTTGTAACAACCCATGACCAAGGGCTTCAATCCATTCAGTTTGCACTTAGCCTCTTATTAGAAGCAATTCTTAACAATGGCTTTCTGTAGATGGCCTTGGGAATCCCGGAGCCAAGTGTTCTGTAGTATGCTGTCATGCATGTTGAAAGGTTGGCATCGGGCTGTGTGGAGCACTGTTCAGCTCCTGTGCTCAGCAGCTCGAATCCCTTTGTTCACGGAGGTGAGCTGAGCTCCCACAGGAAGACAGTGTAAGTTGTTCTGCCACCCAGGCAGGCCCATTTTGTTTATGTGAGAATGTGGAGTAGCACTGTCTTATGTTTGTATGGTTTATTCCCCTCCTTCCTTCCTTCCCTCCCTCCCTTCCTCCCTCCCTCCTTGGTCTTTGGTTGACAAAATGAATTGTAAGCCCATGAAGTAAAATTGAAGCAGCCACATTTCCCAATGTAAACCAGCTTGTAGCTGGCTTACGTGTCAAACACTTGTGTTGCAGATACCTGGGGCGATTGTCTATATGACTTCTGATCTGTGGAAGATGGTGTCTTCTTTGATTGACTTTGGTTTTCCTGTTTGTTTTAAAGTATTTTTATGTATTTGCAAAGAGAGAAAGAGAATATGAATTAGAGAAGTGAGGGGAGAGGGTGGGCACACCAGGGCCTCTCGCCACTGCAAACAAATTCTGGATGTGTGCGCCACTTTGTGCACCTGGCTTTATATGGGTACTGGGGAACTGAACCTGAGCCAGCAGGTTTTGTAAGCAAGTGCTTTCCACCACTGAGCCATATCTTCAGCCGTTTCTTTTTTTTTTGGGGGGGGGTTCGAGGTAGGGTCTCACTCTAGCCCAGCTGACCTGGAATTCACTATGTAGTCTCAGGGTGTCCTCAAACTCATGGTGATCCTCCTACCTCTGCCTCTCAAGTGCTGGGATTAAAGGCGTGCACCACCACACCCGTCTTTTTTTCCCCCCTAGTTGTTGTTGTTGGTGGTGGTTTTACTCTAGGCCAGGCTGACCTGGAACTCTGTAGCCCAGGCTGGCCTCCAGTTCATTTTACCTCAGCCTCAAGTGCTGGGATTATAGGCATAAACCCCCATGCCGGCTTTGTTTTACTTTCTTGTTTTTTTTAATTTATTTGAGAGAAAGAGAATATGAATTGGCATGCTAGGGCCTCTTGCCTCTGCAAATGAACTCCAGATGCACTTTGTGCATCTGACTTTACTTGAGTAAGTACTAAGGAATTAAAGCCCCGGCCATCAGGCTTTGCAAGCAAGCACCCTCACTCAAGGCATCTCTCCAGCCCTACTTTTTTAAAAAGCTATTCACCTTTCTTTTGGTTTTTCGAGGTAGGGTCTCGCTGTAGCCCAGGCTGACCTGGAACTCACTATGTAGTCTCAGAGTGGCATCAAACTCATGATGATCCTCCTACCTCTGCCTCCCAAGTGTTGGGATTACAGTCATGAGCCACCATGCCCAGTTTAGTTTATTGACTTAAAAAAAAAAAAAGATTTACTGGCTTTTGTGCTCCAAAAGTCTAAACTCTTGGTTTTTCGAGGCAGGGTTTTGGTCTAGCCCAGGCTACCTGGAACTCACTATGTAGTCTCAGGGTGGCCTTGAACTCACGATAATCCTCCTACCTCTGCCTCCTGAGTACTGGGATTAAAGGTGTGCACCACCACGCCCAGCTTATTTTGTTTGTTTTGAGGTAGGGTCTCACTCTAGCACAGTCTGACTTAGAACTCACTCTCTAGTCCCAGGCTGGCCTCAAACTCACAGTGATCCTCTTACCTCTACCTTTAGAGCCCTGGATTAAAGGCATATACCACCATGCCCAGCCTTTCAATTTGTTTTATGTTTGTTTATTTGAGAGTGAGAGAGACAGTATAAGTATGGGTACGAGACAGAGTATAAGTATGGGTACACTAGTATCTCCTGCCACTGCAAACAGACTCCAGACACATACCCCGCTTTGTGCATCTGGCTTTACGTGGGTACTGAGGAATGGAACCCAGGTCATTAGACTTTGCAGGGAAGTACCTTAACCGCTGAGTAATCTCTCCAGCCCTATTTATTTTTAAATATTTTTATTTATTATACTTACCTGGCAGGGGAGATGCCGTGATTCTAAAGGTGGTTTTCCTAAGGTGAGGCTTATCCATTGCAGTCCAGATGTGCTGACCCCTGTGATTTCCCCAAATGCGGGAAACTCAACTGCATCATTTGTGGTAGTGGGGGACTGTGTTCACACTCTCCCTATTTAAAATATTTTATTTATTGGCAAGCAGGAGGGGGAATAAATGGGCATTCTAGGGCCTTTTGCCACTGCAAATGAACTCCAGATGCATGTGCCACTTTGTACATCTGGCTTTTCATAGGTACTGGGAATCAAACCCAGGTCATTAGGCTTTACAAACAGGTGCCTTTAACCACTGAGCCATGTCTCCAGCCCAGTATTTATTTTTTAAAAATATTTTATTACTTATTTGCAAAGAGAGGGGGGGGCATGCTAGAGTCTCCTTATGCCAGTGAACTCCAGAAGCATGCATGCTCCATCCTATGTATCTGGCTTTATGTGGGTACTGGGGAATTGAACCCAGGCTTTCATGCTTTGCAAGCAAGCACCTTTAACTGCTGAGCCATCTCTCCCGCCTGAGTTTAATTTATTTAGAAATGAATTAGTTAACATATATTTTTTCCCTACATTTTGGGGGGATTTCCATATACCCTTACGTTACTGATTTCTAATTCTATTGTGATCACAGTGTATACTGACTTCATTGAAGCTGATGGGCTGTGGTTATGTTATGGAATGCCTCTAGGCTCAGGAAACACACAATGAACATTTTAAGGTGAATTTCTATGACATATGTAACTTCCTGTCAGATGAGTCAGTAAAAAAAAAGCTATGTAAGTAGAATTATGAGTTAGAAAAGAGAAGGGAGGAAAATTGAAAGGAAAAGCTACTACTCACCCTACTTTGTACAATCCTCTTGGTACATGTCTTCTGTACCTCCTCCATATGCACGTAAAGCTATACTAACTCCTATACACTTAGGTGGGATTGTGCGTGCGTGTGATGTGTGGAGGCCAGAGGAGAATCTGGATGTCCTCGTGTCTCAGACATGTATTTCCTTAAGACGGGGCATGCCCAGATTTTTATGTGTGTTCTGGGAAATCAAACTTATCAGTCTCTGGCCTAAGAGACCCTCGTGCTTAAGTGGCAAATGCTTTTAACTGCTGAGCCATCTCCCCAGCCCTTAGGTGAGCTTTCAAAAAATAAAACCAGGATCATTCTCTGCATTAATTATTGTATAGTTTGGTTTTCTCCCTTAATACTATAGCTTGGACTGGGAAGGTAGCTTAGTAGTTAAAGGTGCTTGCTTGCAAAATCTCCCGGCCCAGGTTCGAGTTCCAAGCCACCCATGTAAATTAAATTAAATTTTAATTTAAAAAAGTGGCACTAGTACCTGGTGTTTGCATCCAATTAAAAAAAGTGGCACTAGTACCTGGTGTTTGCATCCACAAGAGGGCCTGGCATACCTAAACACACACACACACACACAAATAAATAAATTTAAATTATATATATACATATATATGTATATATATCCCAGAAATCCTTCCATGTCAGGGGATAAGTTTAACTTACTTTTTTTTTGGGGGGGGGATTGGTTTGAGGGGGTGTGTTTCAAGGCAGGGTCTCACTCTAGCCCAGATTGACCTGGAACTCACTCCATAGTCTCAGAGTGGCCTTGAACTCAGCAATCCTCCTACCTCTGCATGGGATTAAAGGTGTGTGTCTCCTCCTAGCCTAATTTACTTTTAAACAGATGTAATCTAGAGAGATGACTCAGTGGTTGAAGGCACTTGCTTGTAAAGCCTGGGTTTGAATCCCCACTACCTATGTAAAGCAAGATGCACCGAGTGGCACATGTTATCTGGAGTTCCTTCCTTTCTCAAATACAGAAATAAATAGATATAAAACAGAAGCATAATATCCCATAGGCATATGAGTATTGCATGTTATTTTACCGTGTTGTTATTGGTGGATTTACTTATTTATTTGGTTTTTTGAAGCAATCACTCAGGCTGACCTGGAACTCACTCTGTAGCCCAGGTTGGCATTAAATTCATGGTGATCCTCCTACCTCAGCCTCCAGAGTGTTAAGATTAAAGGCTTGCACACCTTGCTGGGCACTTTCAGGTTTTTGTCACCACAAATAAGATAATTGGAAACATTCTTGTACATACAGCTTGTTATAGTGGTGCCAGATCCACAAGTCACTTGTGAAGGTGGGGCAGTTCGGGCAGGGTCTTTTTAAAAACTTTTTATTGATAGCTTCCATAATTATAGACCATAAACCATTATGATTCCCTCCCCACCCTCCCTCATCTCTCTTCCTCTCTCAACTAGTCTGGTTTTTAATTTAATTTTTTTTTTTTTTTGGTGTCATCATCTTTTCCTCCAATTTTGAGTAGGTATTATCAGGCACCATGAAGTCATGAATATCAAGACCATTTTGTGTCTGGAAGTTTGTATTGTGAGCAGTCCTACCCTTCCTTTGGCTCTTACGATCTTTCCTCCACCTCTTCCACAATAGACCCTGAGCCTCAGGAAGTGTGATAGAGATGTCCCAGTGCTGAACACTCCACTGTCATTTCTTCTCAGCACTATGGGGTCTTTTGAGTTATCCCAGTGGTCACCACCATCTGAAAAGAGAAGCTTCTCTAAACAAGAGTGAGAGTAGCATTATTGTATGATCACTTTTAAAAAAAGTGCTTATAAGGCAGTTTGGTGGGCATAATATATTGGAACAGGGTCTTATAATGTAGCCCAGGATACCTTGAACCAAGAAGGTGAGATCCTCCTGCCTCAGCCTCCCCAGTGCTGTTACTACAAGTGGGTGCTGCCCGGGCTCAAATCAGAATTTCAGTTGGAGCCTTAAGGACCCATTAAGCTCGAGCTGTTTGCTGGTGGGTGGAAGGGTGGTCTCCAGAGGCACCTGCTCCCATCTCATGTACAGTTGCATGCAAGCCCGTCCTTTTCTGGAGGAGGGGGGTGCAGCACCCTCCAGGAAGCTGGGCACACCAAGTTTCACTTCAAATATGAAGAGACTGCTTTCTTGTGGTGGGTGAGTCCACCAAAATGTATACCGTTTAGCTTTTTGTTTTCTTTTTAACTTCTTTTTTTTTGTTTGTTTGTTTTTTTTCCGAGGTAGAGTCTCACTGTAGCCCAGGCTGACCTGGAATTCACTATGTAGTCTCAGGGTAGCCTTGAACTCATGGTGATCCTCCTACCTCTGCCTCCCTAGTGCTGGGATTAAAGGCGTGCGCCACCATGCCTGGCCCTTTTTAACTTCTTCATGAAGGCCCACTGATTATATAACTTTAAAACAGTTTTGCTAGAAATTTTACATGGGGCCAAAGCTTCTGTAGGTGGGGCAACATATGTTCCCCAGAAGCTGATTGGATGTTTGATCAAGTGGAGTTAATTTCTAGCCCAATTCTTTTGGCTGGAATCAGTTTTGATCTCCATGTGGTACACAATGCCTCACGTCAAGAATAATAAACATTCATGAATGTTGCCTCAAGCTAGACATTCAACTAAGCACTGGCTCATACACCATCTCGTTTATTACCCTCACAATGAGGATGTTAGTGACTGCTCATATCAGTTTACTGATTGCTATGACCAACACCTGAGAGAAAGCAGCTGAAGGAGGGCTTATTTCTTCGAGGGAATACATCATGACAGGGAAGGCATGGAAGCAGGAGAGGGAGGCTGGCTGTGCACTTTGCAGTCACAGGAAGCAGAGAGCAAACAGGAAGTGGGGCCTACTCCCTGACACCCACTTTCTCTAGCAAGGCTCCACCTCCTAAAGTTTCTACAACCTTCCCAACACTGCCACTAGCTGGGGACCAAGGACATAAGCCTATGGGAGACATTTTATATTCAAAGGACAGCACCACTTAATGTAACCTTTTGGGGTGGGACGTGGGAATTTTGTTTACTTCCTGGGGTTTTACCAAACTCCCTCCCTGAGAGAATGTTGAAATTTGGAGGGGAAAGCTACATAATCATCCACACCTTCCTCTGGCTCTCAGATTCTTTTTTTTTTTAATATCTTTTTTTAAAAATATTTTCATTTTTTAAGCAGAGAGAGAGAGAGAGAGAGAATACCAGGGCCACCACCTTGTGGATCTGGCTTATGTAGGACCTGGGGAATTGAACCTAGGGCCTTAGGCACTGGAGACAAGTGCCTTAACTGCTAAGCCATCTCTCCAGCCCTGGCTCTCAGATTCTTTCTGTTCCCTCTTCTGCCGTGTTTCCAGAACCTTGGAAGGGGCAATGTATATATTATTTTCCTTCATTTGTGGCTGACCATTGGACCACCATGTCACAGCAACAGTCTCAGGAGCTTGCTGTACACCCCTCACTGCAAAAGGAAGTGTCCTCCACGCAAAGGCTGATGGTAGTCCGTGGGTGTAAACACATGTTTGGAAGGCTATTTGGCAGGATACCACATTTATTTACCAAAACAATAGCAGCTGCTTCCTCACTAGGGCCTATGACACTCCAGCCATGGGCTTTTGCCCTGGGTTACAGAACCAGATATGAGCTCCCTCCTATGGAGTGGGCCTTCAATCCTATTGGGAAACAGTTGGTTTCACTGTATCAATTGTGCCACTATTGTACCTGCAGACATCTTGCCTGGCACGTTAGTACTGTAGCACACAGAGCCAAACAGGACTGTGGTGATAATCTTCCCAGCAACCTACCTGGTGACTTCTGGCACTGCAAAACCAATCAGCAGAAAGGGAGCTACCACGATGCTGCCTTGACATAGTGCTCTAGCTCTCCTAGTAAAGCTTCCATTCTAGTGGGGCATTTCATCTCAGTGCCTTTTATCAAGCCAGCTGTGGTGGTTTGATTCAGCTGTCCCCCAGAAACTTACATGTTCTGATTGCTCCATCCCCAGCTGAGGGCAATTTTGGAATTGGAACCTTGTTGGAGGTGTGCTGTTGGAGACAGGCTTATGGGTGTTATGGTCAGTGTTTGGCACACTCTCCTGTTGCTGCTGTCCACCTGATGTTGGCCATGAGGTGATTTAACATCCTCAGCTCATACCAGGTTTCCCTGCTATCACAGTGCTTCCTCTGAGTCTGTAAGCCTGTGATGGTTAAATTTGGTTGTCAACTTGACCTTCTTAGTCATCTTGGGTGGGTCTCTGAGGTTGTTTACAGGAAGGCTGCCCTCTCAGTAGGGGGGCAGGATATAAGGAAGCCCAGGGGAGCTAGAAACAGACATCCTTTCCTGGGAGGGCAGAGTAGGAAGGAAATTCTAGAGATTTAGGGAGTCAACAAATTTGGGGAAAGGTTGCAAGACCCCACCCTAAGGCTCTATAAAGGGGAATAAAATCTCTCTTCCCCCCTGCCTGTTTGCTGATGTGTGTGTGGTGCTGGTGATTTTTTCCCCCCTCTCTCTGCTTGGACTATGAAAAGGGGGACCAGCCTCTCACCATTATGGAACTTCCCCTGGATCTGTAGCTTCAATAAACCCTTTCCTCCCATATCTGTGCCTGGCTTGGAGGTTCATGCCAGTGGCGTGTGGCTGACTACGATGAAGCCAACATAAATCCTTTCCTCCAGCTGCTTCTGGTTGGACGTGTGTGGCAGTGAGGAGAAACTGACTAACACCAGCCTACTTCTCTCAACAAGGTTACCACACCAGCTACTTTATGTATAATGTAGGGATGGAGGGGCCATCTAAGAACACACAGTAGAGTCAGCAGTGTGGTGGAAATGTACTGTGGCTTTCTTATTGAAAATGCCCTCAGTCTATGGCAAGATTCTGGAGTAAACATGGCATATTCTCCTTTTAGTAAAAGATGCTTTCTGCCTGCTGCTGGTCCATTGTATCTTCACCCCCATTTCTAGCTGTGCAGCTGTGTTTAGGTCATCAGTTAGAATTCGATCTGCTTCACTCACCATAGGCCTTCATTAGCTTACTAAGCAGTACATGACTTAATACTTAATGCACCACGGGAACCACCATGCCCCCCACTTCAAATTAACAGGACCCTTATTCTCAGTCTTGACTCCTTCCTTGGGCTTTTTGTCAGACATGGCAGGTGCTGGAGTCTCTTCAGCTGTCATTCCACCAAACTGGTACCAGATCCACACTCAACTTGTTTATTATTGACCATCCTGTAAGTGGGATCATCTTTCTGTTATGCCCTCTCCCCCGTTTTAGTCGTGTGGTGTTGTAGTCAGCTTTCTAGTTGCTGCACAGAAAGAACCCAAGCAAAAGCGGCTTGTGGAGGAATGGGTTTATTTGGCTTACAGACTTGAGGGGAGACTCCATCATGGCAGAGAAAATGATGGTACGAGCAGAGGGGTGGACATCACCTCCGCCACAGTGCTGCTGCAAACAGCGGCAGGAAGGTGTGCCAAACACTGGCAAGGGGAAGCTGGCTTATAACTCCATAAGTCCGCCCCCAACAACACAGATCTAGCGAGGTTGTAAAACCTAAACTGCCATCAGCTGAGGATCAATCTATCAGAACACATTCATTTGTTTGTGGGGACACCTGGGTCAAACCATGACATGTGGTATAGTCCATCCTGGTGGGGAAGTCATAGTGGCAGGAGCTTGAAGCAGCTGTTGCACACTGCCACCAGCAGTCAGGAAGCAGAGATTGATAAATGCTGATGCTCTGCTTTCTCTCTTTATTTAAAAATTTTTTTTCTTTGAGGTAAGGTCTCACTCTAGTCCAGGCTGACCTAGAACTCACTCTGTAGTTCTAGGCTGGCTTCAAACTCATAATAATCCCCCTACCTCTGCCTCCAGAGTGCTGGGGTTAAAATGCACCACCACACCCAGCTTCTTTCCATTTTTTAAAAACATTTTAATAGCTTCCATAATTATAGACCATAAACCATTATGATTCCCTCCCCCTTCTCTCTCCATTTTATTTCTTCCAGGACCCCAGCCCATGGGATGGTGCTGCCCATGTCTAGGATAGGTCTCCTCACCTCAGTTAACTCACTCGAGAAACGCCCTCACAGACATTCCATGTCCAAGTGATACTAGATCCTGCCAAGTTGACAATATTAACCAGCAACACACCTTTATGTGCTTATTAATTCACACTAGCCCTTCCCTTCAGGGCTGGAGCATGTTCAGGTGGGATTGGGTCCTCTCACCTCTGTGCACCCAGCCCCCACCAATAGGCTGAGGCAGAGCAGGGTGCACAGAGGGTGTTTATTCACAGAGGCATCAGGTATGGGAAATAGCATGAACCACCTCCCTTCAATTCCTTAGCTCACGCTATCATTGTGTGACCTTGGACAAGGTTCCCAACCTGTTTTTACTCAAACCAAAGAGAACAATACACAGGACTTCTAAAGTCACTGTGATTAATTAAATGCATCATTAGGACAAGGCTGTTATAATATGTGTCATAATAATACTGTTAAGTGTTCATTAAGTGGAGATCCGAGGCAGGCTGGGGAGATGATTTAGCAGGTAAGAGTACTTGCCAACAAGCATAAGGGCATGAGACCCCTCCCAAGTTCACTTCTCCAGCACCCACTTAGAAATCTGGGCATGGCCATGAACATCTGGAACCCAGTTAGTGTGTAGAGACCAGAGAATCGCTGAGCTGTCTGACCAAAGCACCTCAGCTCCAGGTCAAAGGAGAGATTAGTGTCAAGGAAGCATGCAGGTGAGCGATAGAAAGACACCCAATGTTCTCTGGCCTCCACACACACGCATGGGGCAAGTGTATTTGCTCACACACACGTCACATCACACTCCAAAACATACATACTCCACATACACACGCACCAAAAAAAATGAAGACAGGGCTGGAGAGATTGCTCCATGGTTAAAGGTGCTTTAAAGCCTAATGGCCTGGGTTCAATTCCCCAGTACCCACGTAAAGCCAGATGCACAAAGTGGCACATGGGTTTGGAGTTTGTTTGCAGTGGCTGGAGGCCCTGGTTTGCCATGCTCACTCTCCCTCTCTCAAATATATATAAACTTTGGTTTTTCCAGCCTCAAATATATATAAATTTTGGTTTGTCAAGGTAGAGTCTTGCTCTTGCCCAGGCTGACCTGGAATTCACTATGTAGTTTCAGGCTGGCCTTGACCTCATGGCGATCCTACCTCTACCTCCTGAGTGCTAGGATTACAGGCATGTGCCACCATACCCAGCTGAAAATATTTTTAGAACAATTAAGACATGAAAATACATATTTTGTGTGTGTTTTAGTAGCTGCTGGTAGGGTTTAGCTCTCTTTTTAACCAGAGGTCTGTGGACCACAGCCTGCCTGCCGCCTATATTGGTGAATGTCGTTTTATTGGTGTACATTGGTCTATGTATTCTCTGATTCCCTTCAAGCACAGTGACAAAGGAGAGTGGTTACAACGCAGGTCATGGCCCACATAGCTTAAAGGCTTTCCTATGGGCCCTTTTCAGAATAAGTGTGCTGATCCCACTGTGATTCCTGTAAATAATCTGCTAACAAGGGTATGTTGTAGCTTTAACGCAAACTTCCCTGACCTGGGGAAAAATAGACTCTGTGGATGTTGTATATTTAAATGCCTGACTACTCTCTGTAAAGCCTCACGATTCTCAAGGATCCCCTTGACCTTCACTGTGGCCTCTGAGAGACTCCTGTGGCTCAGCCTTTGCTGGCTCTTTGTTGGGGGAGGCAGGGTTTGAACTTGTGATCTGTAGGAGTGACATGGGGAAGAGGCGAGCAGACAGGCCCTTAGGGAACTCATGACCACACAGAGAGAAGCTGGGTGCCCGCTCTCTGCCTGGCTGGGCACAAATAGCCCTGTTTGAAGTGAGTTATTAAGAGCTGGCCTCAGGGCTAAGCTCTGGCAAGCCTGGTACCTCAACTAGCGCCTGCCTTCAAACTTGCCGTTGAAGGCGCCAGAGACATGATAATGAGATTCAATTACAAAGTACTTCTAAGGCTGGTTTTAGCAGGCCATGGTTTTAATGGGGCATTGCCCAGGCATTGCTGTTTAGCTTGGGAATGGACCAAAAGAAACAGTAATATTGGGCTGGAGAGGTGCTTTAGCAGTTAAAGACACTTTCTTGCAAAGCCTGGCAGCCCCAATTCAGTTCCCTAGTACCCATGGAAAGCCAGATGTGCAAAGTGGTGATGTACCTGGAGTTAGTTTGCATGGCAAGAGTCCGTGGTGTGCCCATTCTCATTCTCTCCTTTTCTCTCTCTGCTTACAAATAATTTTTTAAAAAAATATTTATTTGCAAGCAGAAAGATACATACAGAGAGAAAGAGAGAGAGAGAGAGAGAGAGAGAGAGAGAGAGAGAGAGAGAGAGAGAGAGAGAGAGAGAGAGAGAGAGAATGGTGTGCCAGGGCTTCAAGCCACATGCGCCACCTTGTGCATCTGGCTTATGTGGGTCTGGGGAATTGAACCGGGGTCTTTAGGCACTGGAGGCAAGCACCTTAACCACTGAGCCATCTCTCCAGCCCTACAAATAAATTTAAAAATTTTTTTAAAAATAAGAATATTGATAAGTTCAATGTAAGAAAAAAAATGTGCTGATTGGAAGCTGGAGAGATGGCTCAGTAGTTAAGGAGCTTTCCTGCAAAACCTAAGGACCCAGGTTTGATTACCCAGTACCCACATAAAGCCACATGCACAAGGTGATGCACACATCTGGAGTTTGTTTGCAGTAGCTGGAAGCCCTGGCACACCCATTCTCTCTCTCTCTCTCTCTCTCTCTCTCTCTCTCTCTTTCATCTCAAATACATAGATAAAATATTAGAAAAAGAAATATTAAAAAAGAGAGGTGGGCTGAAGAGATGGCTTAGCAGTTAAGGCATTTGCCTGCAACACAGAAGGACCTGAGTTTGATTCTCCAGTGCCCATATAAAGCCCATTCTCTCTCTCTCTGCCTCCTCTCTCTCCAATAAATAAATATTAAAAAATAATAATTTAAAAAGAAAGGCATGGTGGTGTACACCTTTAATCCCAGCACTTGGGGGGGGGCAGAGGTAGGAGCATCACTGTAAGTTCATGAGTTCAAGGCCACCCTGAGAGTACATAGTGAATTAATTCAAGGTCAGCCTGAGATGGAGTGAGACCCTACCTCGAAAAATCAAATATATATTTATATTTACTGGAACTACCTACAAGATGTACTGAGCCAAAAGAATAAGACTCAGAACAACATGTGGTTTGCTAGTATTTATACTGTGTGTGTATGTATTAAGCATGCATGCAGAATAACACCCCCCAAAGTGTTCACATGTGAATCCTACACCTTGTGAGTGTGCTTGTTGGATGGAGAGCAAGGGCTGTTAGAGTTGTCACCTCAACCTTGAGGTGGGGAGAGCTTCAAGGATTGTCTAGAAGGTTCTGATACTGCAGAAGGGTCTGTCCTTCATGGCTGGCTGTGAAGACGGAGGAAGAGAGCCCAGAGGCCACGGAATACGGGCTAGAAGGAGAGACAGACTCCACAACACAGCCTTCCCTGCCACGCCTGCATTTCAGCTCCGTGAGTCCCACCCAGACTTCTGGCCTCTCAAACCATATGCTAGATAGCGCTGTGCCAAACCCTTAGGTTTGTATTGTTGATTTTGTGTTGTGTTAAACCACTGCATTTGTATTGCTTAGGCCACAATAAGGAGACGTGTTGATTTATATAAGAAATGTAAGGGCTGGAGTGATGGCTCAGGTGTTAAAGGCACTTGCTTGCAAAGCCTGATGGGCCAAGTTTGATTACCCAGCACCCACATAAAACCAAGATGCACAAAAAGGCACATGCATCTGGAGTTTGTTTGCAGTGACAAGAGGCCCAGTATACCCATTCCCTCTTTCTTTCTTCTTGCAAATAGATATTTTTAAAAGAAATGTAAAATAAAGTGTTTTTCTTAGAGAACCAACCTAATAATTATTAAATTTTTCTTTTACTTTACTTTTGATAATTTCATACATGTATATAATGTATTTCATTCTATTTATCCTATTGCTCTCTCTTTTCCCCTCCCCATTCCTGCTAAATTTCTTCTTCTTCCCAACTAGTCCCCTTGCCTCTTTCATTATTTTATTTTATTTATTTGTGAGCTACTGAGTTAAATTAGGGTTACAACTTCTGTGAATAAGGCTGAGAGCAGCACTGATCTATGGGTACAAACATAAATAATAAAAAGGCAGTTTGACAACCTGTCTATTTAGCATAATGACATTAATAGATTCCCCCCACCCACCCACAGAGGGGCTATAACCTCCCCAGCTTTGGGGACTGTCATGGTTTGATCCAGGTGTCCCCCACAAACAAATGAATGTGTTCTGATTGACCGATCCTCAGCTGATGGCAGTTTGGGTTTTACAACCTCGCTGAAGCTGTGTTGTTGGGGGTGGGCTTATGGAGGTCATAGTCAGCTTCTCCTTGCCAGTATTTGGCATACCTTCCCGCCACTGTTTGCAGTGCTGTGGCAGAGGTGATGGCCACCTCTCTGCTCAGGCCATCATTTTCCCTGCCAGGATTATCCTAAACGAGAAGCCAGTCATAGAAGGACAAATACTTCATAATTCTATTTAAACAAAGTCCCTAATATTCTCAGATTCACAGAGACAGTGTAGAGAGTGATCACCAGTGGTGAGAGGCGCAGGCAGGAAAAAGGGGGGTTAGTAGTAGAGTTCCATTTGGGAAGATAAGCAAGTTCTGGAAACGGGGACAGCAATGAATGAATCTGATACCTCCCAAACGTGCACTTATCAGTAGCTTAGATGCGGCTGGGGAGATGGTTCAGTGGGTAAGAGTGTTTGAAAGTATGAGGGTCTGAGAGGGCCTGATTTATCCCAAATTCAATTCCTCTGCACCTACACAGACAGCTGGGCATGGCCACACACCTGTAACCCAGCCCTGTGGGGAGCAGGTAGTGTCTGGGGCTCATGGTCAGCCATTCTGACCAAAAATAGCAGTCCTTAGTTCAAAGAGAGACTCATCTCAAGGAAACACACAGAAGAACCATAGAGGAAGACACCTACATTCTCTTCCTCATCTACCATTCCTCCCCATTCTGTTCTTTCTCTCTGAAAATAATAATATTATTATTGAGGTCAGTCTGGGACTGACATGGGGCGGGGTCAAGGGGGGCAAACATCTGAACACACTTGTGTGTAACACACACACATACTAAAAAAGAAGATGATGAAAACGGCACTTGCTTACAAAGCTTGCTGTCTGGGGTCTGAATCTCCAGGACCCATGTAAAGCCAGATGCATGAAGTGGCACATGCATCTGAAGTTTGCAATGGCAAGAGGCCCTGGTGTGCCCATATACTCTCTCTCCTTACAAATAAATAAATGAAAATAATTTAAAATAAAAGTGTAAAAATGGCCCAGATGGTCAATTCTGTTATATGAATCTTACAACAATAAAAAAAATAAAAAGGTGAAATAATTATTACCCAAGTGTGATGGTGGCCACCTTTAATTCCAGCACTCAGGAGGCAAAGGTAAGAGGATTGCCATGAATTCAAGGCCAGCCTGGGGATACAGAGTGAGTGGTAGGTTAGACTGGGCTGGAGTGAGACCCTGCCTAGAAAAACAAAGCAATGCCCATAAACGGTGTGGATGGATAGATATACGCCAGCATCACTGCAGCATCTACTGAGTCCCAGAGCAACAGGATAGCACAGCTCATGAAAGCTCTGGTTCTTCAGCTGGGCTTCCGGCTTGTACTGGTGGGGCTCTGGGAGATATTAAACAGTTAGCGATTGCCAGATTTGCATTTAAATATTTTATTTATTTATTTTCAAGGAGAGGAGAGAGAGAGAGAGAGAGAGAGAGAGAGAGAGAGAGAGAGAGAGAGAGAGAGAGAGAATATGCACCAGGGCCACCACCTTGTGGGTCTGGCTTATGTGGGCCCTGGGGAATTGAACCCGGGGCCTTAGGCACTGGAGGCAAGTGCCTTAACCGCTGAGCCATCTCTCCAGCCCTAGGTTTGCATTTTAAAAGGCTGATTCTGGCCAGTGTGTGGGCCACATTTGAAGAGGGTAAGAGGTGGTGAATCTGATTAGGGAGCATTAGCTAGTACCCATGGGCAGATGATGGACCCCAGCTGGACCAGGAGTGTGGAGATAGAGAGAGCCCCAGGAAGTGTTTATGACATACAAATGCAATCAGCTTGGCCCTCCTTACTTAAAAAATGTGTTCAACACAGTAGTCAATGAATGCATGTGGATGGAGCTCTTCCTGGGCCTGGCAGGGCTGTGGGACAAGGCTATATAGTGAGTACGTCCCACCAGCAACAGCAGATGCAGAGCCCACCTTGCACTCTGCTCACCAACCAGAACATGGAGTTTGTAAGGGTAAGGTAAACATATAGCTCCCAGTTTCCAACCCTGATCCTTAAACCCAAAAGATGACTGTGAGCACATGCTCAGTTGTTGTTTGAAGCTATGTGTGCATATAGATGAAGTCTGGAGAGGCAGGTGCCATTTCTCTCTGTATTCTTTTTTTTTTAATTTTTGTATTTTTATTTGAGAGACACAGAGAGAATGCCAGAGCCCCCTACCACTGCAAAAAAAAAAATTCCAGATGTGTGCCACTTTGTACATCTGGCTTTATGTGGGTATTGAGCCCACATCATTAGGCTTTGCAAGCAAGCACCTTTAACCTCTGAGACATCTGTCCAGCCTTCCTAGGTTTTTTTGAGATAGGGTCTCATTCTAGCCCAGGCTGACCTGCTGGAATTCACTATATAGTGTCTTAGGATAGCCTTGAACTCACAGTGATCCTCTTATCTCTGCCTCCTGATTGCTGGGATTAAAGGCATGCACCACCACACCTGGCCTCTCTAGGTTTTTAAAAAATATTTTATTTATTTGCAAGCATAGAGAAGAAAGGGAGAAAGAGTATGGGTGCACCAGGGCCTCTCACCACTGCAAATGAATTCCAGATGCATTCACCACTTTTTGCATCTAGCCTTATGTATGCACTGGGGAACTGAACCCTGGGCTGTCAGGCTTTACAAGCAAGTGCCATTAACCACTTGAGCCATCTCTCTGGCTTTCTCTAGGTTTAAGAGAATATTTTTACCAGGCATGGTGGTACACGCCTTTAATCCCAGCATTCAGGAGGCAGTGGGTTCAAGGCCATCCTGAGACTACTTATTTAAGATATATATAGAGAGTATGAGTGCCTCTTGTCACTATAAACAAACTCCAGACGCATGGGCCACAACGTGAGTCTGGCTTTACATAAGTACTGGGGACTTGAACTTGGACCATCAGGCTTTGTAAGCAAGCACCTTTAACTGCTGAGCCATCTCTCAGCCCCAATAACTAAATATTTTTATAAAAGCAATATATACATAGAGTAATAAAGAGTTATAATTTAAAAAAACCTCTGCTCTACTCTTATACAAGAGTTAGCCAATCCTAGGCTGAACTGGAATTCACTATGTAGTCTCAGGCTGGCCTCGAACTCATGGCAATCCTCCTGCCTCTGCCTCCCAAGTGCTGGGCTAGAGTCTCCAGTTTTAAGGCTCACTTCTTACTCTTGCTGTTTTACCTGCATGCTAATTTTGAGATCCCAGGACAAGTGATTTTTGTACCTACACTGGACGGTGGCCTTTACCCTGAAATTTACTACCAACACTCCCTCAGCCTTCTAGAATGAGTGGAATCTGGAACACCTCTGCTCACATTCTTCTCAGGTACAGACTTCCCCTGGTGTGTTTTCCTCTCTGTGTTTTTCCTTATGCACTGTGGTAGTCAGCCACAGGCCGCTGGGATGAATCTTCAAACCAGGCACAGTTTATGGGAAGAAACGATTTATTCAAGCTACAGATCCAGGGGAAGTCCCATAAAAGTGAAAGAGGCTGGTCCTCTTTCACAGGTCCAAGCAGAGAGAAAGACCCATCACCTACAATACACACACAGGACAGAGAACCAGCAGGGGGCAAGGAGAGAATTCTCTCACCTTTATATAGCCCTAGGGTGGGGGGTCTTGCAATTCTATCCCAGAGTTAATGGCTTCCTGAGTCTCTGGAATCTCCTTCCTGCACTGCCCACGCAGGAAAGGATGTTTACTTCTAGCTCCTTTGAGCTTCTTTATATCCTGCCCCCTACTGAGAGGCTGCCTTCCTGTAAACATCCTCAGAGACCCACCCAAGATTACTTGAAAGGTCAAGTTGACAACAAAACTTAACCATCACAGTCCAACCCTTGTTAACTTGACATCAAACCATATATCCTTACATTAATGCTTAATCATACTAATGAAAACAGTAACAAGACCATAATTCTGCTTAACATGGTAACTGTCTCACGTACAACTGGAAACACATAATCTCCCCCAACACAAGGCAAGTTCCCTTAACTACAAGTTTTGTAAACCAAAACAAGTTACATGCTTTTGACATATAATGGCACAGAACAAACATTTCCAACTGTTATGAGACATAACAAGGAAAGACAGGGCCAAGGCAAACTCAACAAGCATCAGCAAACATCCATATCTGCAGTTCAAGTCCCATACCACAACCGGTGACTGACAGACAAGTGGCTGGGCATTCATGACTCCACAGGGGCTGATGCTACCTATACCAGATCTGCATAATAGGAAGGGGAGAAATGATAGAAGAGAGACTAGTTAGAAAAAAGAGGGATTCAGAGGAGAGAGCGCAGGGGAGGAGAAAAGGGAGGGTTGAGAAAGAGATTGTGATCATGGTGTGTTGTTTGTATGTATGGAAGTTGCCAATAAAAAGTTAAAACCAGAATAAAAGAGCAAATGTTTGGACTATTTGTAGAAGCAAAATAGTTATGCCTGCTTATTATAAATAAGTCTGGATTTGAAAGTGAGCAATTCAGAACATATTCCAAGTACAGAAAAATAAGAGACAAATTAATGGAAGAGAGAAGAAACTCTAGTTCATAAGATAGACCAGTGTTTTCTCACACACCACCCAACACAGCGCTTCAAGTGCTTCCCCACACATCAATCAGTTCTCCATGGACACCAGCCGGGGGTCCTCGACCCAATTCTGACTACCTGGAAGTAGTGTCTGATCCCACAGACTAACCCCACTGCAGATATCAGTCACAAGCTCCCACTGTCCTCTCCTGGACAGCACTCAGGGAACCCCCTATGTTTGTTGATCACAAAGGACAGGGGACAGCAGGGTGAAGACGTGCTGGGCTGAGGCATGTGGGAGGGGGTGGCACTTCCACCTGCTCAGCTCAGAGTCTCAGAACCCCATCCTCTGGGTTTTTATGGGAGTTGAGTTACATAAGCTGGTCAACCCAACCATCAGCCCCCTCCCACCTATCCCTAGAGATGGGGGTATGGGGGGGGTACGGTGAAGAGGTAAAGTTGAAAGTTACAACCCTCTAATCACTCAGTTGGTTGCCTTGGCAACCAGCCCCCAATGGCCAGCCCACCTAGAGCCATATCACTAGAACAAAAGCTCCTCCTATCACCCAGGAAATTCCAAGGGACTTGGGAGCTCTGTGTCAGATGTTATCAGTCAGGAAATTACAAAGGTCTCAGAGGCTCCCTCTCAGGAACTAGGGACAAAGGCCACATGTTATTCTCCAACTGTCCCTGTGTACAAGAAATATCAGAGCTCTGTGCCAAAAACCAGTGGGACAGAGATCAAACAGGTATTTCTTATTATATTGCAATATTGCATTCTTCTCTAACAAAAACTGATAGTCTAGAGAAAGCCATCTTTCAGCATGTCAGTGCCCTGGGCAGAGCGCTCCACCATGGGTGTAGACTTAACATGAAATTTACTCAGCAGGAAGCCCTGGAGACCATAGAACTCCTAGGCCAGATCTTTCTGCCACCTCCAGGTACCCAGCACAGCACAGGCTTCCAGGCTGGCTGAGGGCTGCCCCCAGCAGCCCCGCCTCCCTAGGAGCTGGTCAAGCACGGGTCTCTGAAAGATTCCCTCTTGTGTATATAATTGTCACTTAAATCTTTTACCTAGTTTGGCATTAGCCTCATATGAATTAGGAAGTGTTCTCCCTGATTCTGTTTTCTGAAAGAAATTGGAGAGTTGGCATATTTTTCTAAATTTAAACATTTGGTAGAATTCTTCAGTGAAACCATCTGGGCTTGGTATTTTCTGTTTTGGGACGTAATTAATTATTGCTTCAGTTTCCTTAGTAAATATAAAGCTAGTCATAAGCTTAGTCCTTAGCCTGCTCTGGAGAGTTCTGTCGTCTCACTGTGTCATGTGACTCAGCACTTTGGTGAGTTTTTTTTCAAAAAAAAAATTTATTTATTTGCAAGCAGAGAGAGAGAGAGAGAGAGAGAGAGAGAGAGAGAGAGAGAGAGAGAGAGAGAGAGAGAGAGAGAGAGAGAGTCATGCCAGGGCCTCCAGCTGTGTGGCACTCTGCATCTGACTTTATGCAGGCACTGGGAAATCAAACCTGGGTCATTAGGTATTGCAGGCAAGTGCCTTAACCACTGAGTCATCTCTCCAGCCCTCTGGTGAATTTCGAGTCACCACAGTGGTCACCACCATCTGAAAAGAGAAGCTTCTCTAACCAAAATATATGGGCATAAACATAAGTATTTAGAGGGCATTTGGTGAGCATAGTGTATCCATTTAGCAGTAATAATTTCCCTCCTAAGGCTCATGACCTCCCCAGCCATAGGCTTTTGATTAGGTTTTCAGGAGAAGGCATGAATTCCCCCTCATGGAGCAGCCCTCGAATCCAGTCAGAAAACAATTGCTTTCCCCATAACAGACATGCCTCTATTGCACCAGTTGACACATTTGGCCTGGCCAGCCAGCCATAGAGCTTGCAGGGTCCAGTCTAGTTAAGATCATTGAGGACTTTTGTCCCCCAGAAGGCTGCATAGGTCTTTCCAACACCCTGCCAGCTAGTCAGCAGGGAGGAGGCTTCCAGCTCAGCTCAGCTTCATTTCTCAGGGTCCTCCAGCCCAGCATGTGTCTTCAGCAGTGGAGTTACCACCTAGTTTGGGTGATTTTTCTTTCCAAGGTAGGGTCTCACTGTAGCCCAGGCTGATCTCAAACTCATGGTGACCCTCCCATTCTGCCTTCAGTGTGCTGGGATTAAAGCTGTGTGCCACCATGCCTGGAACCTCCCCTTATAAAATTATATTATTGGGAATGGAGAGAGCATCTCATCTAGCCCAGGCTAACCTTGAACTTGCAGTGCTGAAGATGGCTTTAAACTCCCGTTCCTCCTGCCTCTCCCCCTCCTTAGTGTTCACATATTATTTCTCTATAAATTTGTTGATATTAAACTTCTTTACATATTTGTTCTCTCTAGATTCTTTTGTAGTATACTTCTTCATACGACAGTTTGACACATATGCATATTCTCCTTTCCACAGACTCCTTGAGCAATTTGGGTGCTTTTGTGAGCCTTCTTTTTTTAAAAATTATTTATTTATTTGAGAGAGAGAGAGAGAGAGAGAGAGAGAGAGAGAGAGAGAGAGAGAATGGGTGCCCCAGGGCCTCCAGTGGGTGCTGGGAATAGAAGCCAGGTTGTTAGGTTTTGCAGACAAGCACCCTAACCACTGAGCAATCTCTCCAGCAACCCCCCCCCATTTATCTTTCTTTTTTTAATTGGACTGGAGGCCTGCCTGTTCCACGTGAGGGAAAGCATGCCTGGTAATAAAGATGGAGTATAAACCCTATAGTGGGGGAGGTCATGAGCCCAAGGGAAGTAACACCTGCTATTGTCTGGCTAAATGCACATATTATGACCACCAAACTGCATTACAAGCACTTTGGGTTTTTAAATGAGCACACCCATATAATAATGACACTCACTTTTGACTAAAAAAGCTTCTCTTTTTCAGATGGCAGTGACCACTGGGATAACTCAAAAGACACCACAGTGCTGAGAAGAAATGACAGTGGAGTGTTCAGCACTGGGACATCTCTATCACACCTCCCAAGACTCAGGGTCTATTGTGGAAGAGGCGCGGGGGGGGGGGGGGGGGGGGGGG
>PVHP010019772.1:0-31402 GCA_004024765.1 Zapus hudsonius
TTTTTTTTTAATTGAGTTTAAATGTCAGAAAAGATTTTATCATCGAGTTTTGGACCTGAAATTTGGGTATCTGCCACCAGGGGGTGCCAGAGAAGAGCTTTCTATATCTTCTGGACCATGTAGACTTCCCAAGAACCCTCAACTGACTGCAATCACCCGCCCAGCTTCCAACACAACACTGGCCTTTCTAGCACATTGAGCTGTCTTTCAAATGATGAGACAGCCCTAGCTCACTGCAAGTCACGATTAGCATCTGCAATCTTGCTAAGGGGCTTCACTTTACACCACAAATAAAGACGTGCAACACTTGGGTATAACATAAAGCCATTTCCAGCAAACACCAACTGCTTAAAACCCCTCTTATTCTAACCTCAACTTTTCTGAGTATGGATGCTCAGAAACAAATTGATGTCCTGAGGCCTGATTCATTTGGAGCGATTTGAAAGTCAAACCTGCCTTGCAGTTCTCTGAGTAGATTAAGTTAAAGCACACAGCAGCTTCATTTAGTGTTGGCTTTGAGAGTTTGAAGAACTGAAGCCCTTTTGTTTTCTGTCAATGCCCAGGGTCCCTTAGCCTACCAACTTCCCTGTTTCTTTCCATGGGAGAGATTATCTTCTGTTTCTTCTCCCCTGCTAAAAGCATAAAAGGGGAGAACAGTGGCTGATTGTGCCTCATGCATGACATCTCATTATTTCCCCAAATTTGGGTATTTCCTATTGCAGAAACTTTTCTATCTTATTCCCTTTCCTTTAAACTTCAAATATTGTGATCAACTGATGCTAGTTTGTCTGGAAACTTCCATCAAGGGTCCCAAGAAGCCCCTTGGCCCAGGCAAGGAAGGATGATTTATAACCCTAAGCTTTTAAGTTTAAGCAAAACTTAATCTGCATTGATTTAAGATTAAGATTCATCTTTAACCACGGCCACAGGCCCCATCTCAACCACAGATCTAGCCTTCATTCACTTACTTATTTTTCTTGGCAAAGCTATAAATAGAATTCAACTCCCTCCACATCTAAAAGTCCATCTCAATGACTCTGAACATGTTTGCCTTTCGCTGCAGTGTTTCAACACCAAAAACATCTAATCGGAACAGCCGCTTCTTTGTGGCTGTCAATTAAATGTCCATTTCCTCAAGGCTACCAATGTTCTTATGCACGAGCTTGCGTGTCCCAGCCTTGAAAGTCAAGAACACTCCTGGGGAGGAGATAGAAAAGAGGATGTATGAGATGTCATGGTATAATAGGCGGTCTTGGTTCAGATAAGAAGACGGGTGCCCAACAGTTTCCAGAATCTGCCCCAACCTTCAAACTTCCTTATTACCCTTCTAGGGGACAAACTCCTCCTTTTACATCAGACCCTTAGACTTGAAGAGGATGAGGTCGCAGTGACTGAGATGGGGGAGAGGAATTTGTCTGAAATTGTCCTTTATTTCCAAATAAGTTCTGTCTCTCTTTCCCAGCCAGACTCACTATAAAAGGCAAAGCTGGACAACAGGCAGGGAAACGAGACTGCCCGGCAGCTTTCTGTGAAACACGTACACCACGCTGTTTACAAATTCCTGCAGCCAACCCGGGAATCCAAATGTAGACAACTTTGTTTATGTAACGAAAATAGACCCTCATGCCATGTGACTAAGGTGGCTAATGGGAGTTGAATCCCTGTGAGAAGACATTTGCTCCAGCTGAGGCCAGAGCAGGGCGTAGGGCAGATTCCCTGGGGCCTGGGGCAGGTAGGATTTTTTTTTAAAGACTAGTTTTCTGGTCCAGAACTTTCCCAAGATAGGTATACCTAAGATGCATGGGAGAGCTAATAGAAGGCCAGCACCTGATCTTTGATATAAGTCACAGAGAAGGAAGCTGGCTCTCCATCCAAGAAGTACATGTCCCACAAACCACAGCAGCATGCCCTCCCATAGGGTGCAGTCAAGAACCCAAACCAGGGCTGGAGAGATGGCTCAGCAGTTAAGGTGCTTGTCTGAAAAGCCTAATGACCTAAGTTCGATTCAATTCCCCAGTACCCATGTAAAGCCAGATGCACAAAATGGCACATGTATCTGGAGTTCGTTTACAGCAGCTAGAGGCCCTGGTGTGCCCTCGCTCCCCCCTCTCTCTGCTTGCAAATAAATAAATAAAATTTAAAAGAACCCAAACCAGCCTGCTCCTATCTCAGCGAGGTATTTAGAACAGGCCTCCCTCTCCGGTACCCACTCATCCCAGCACATGCTCATCAACCACCTGCTGTCTGGGTCAATAAAGAGGTTCCCATGTTTTAGAGATAGTCAACGTGCAGGTCAATCAAACATTCCCTCTGAACCCTGGTCCCAAACTCACAACCCCAGCACAACCCTGGCCCCCCAACTTCACAGATGGGATGACTTCCCAGACACTCCTAAAATGTGTTTCCTTTTCAGGCAGCTTCCCACTGACCCCAACCTGGAAGAGATCATGGCTTCCTTCTCTGGCACAATGGCCACCCATCCTCCTTCATGCAGGGTCACCTAGGAGCCAGAAGCCAGAGACCGTGTTTTATTATCTTTGTAGCATTCTTGGCTCTGGTATGATATTGAACCCAGGGAACCACACTGCCCATGGCTTACCTTTCTCAATCAATTTCCAGGAACAGGGCATCTGTTTCGAAGGCCAAGGATGGAAGCAGGAGTCTGTGCTGACTGGGAATGCCTCCACAATCCATTTTCCACCACTCTAATGAGATTCCTTAGGCTGGGTAACTTTATAGAGAGAAGAGATTTATATAGCTCACTGCGCTGGAGGCTCAAAAGCATAGTACCAGCATGAGCTCAGCCTGGCGAGGATCTCATGGTGGATGGAATCACAGTGACAGGAAGAGACTACATTGCCAGGCTGGAAGCCAGAGAGAGTGACCAGTCATGACCTCCCACTGACCCCTACCTGTTAAGCTCCTGCCTCCTCTATACCACCAGGGTAAGGCCCAAGCCTCCTACCCATAAACCCCTGGGGGACACACTCAAGCCATGTTCACCAGGAGCCTGCACCCCTAAGGAGATTGACATTCTTATGAGCTTCTGAGGCTCAGTGAAGCTGTACTCAAAGTTCCCTGGGATCCTGGCTCCCTGGGTTTCCCAGCTTGGGGAGGAGGTTTTGGGGGGGGGGCAGGGGAATTGGCTCACTGCTTCCATTCCTAAGCCCATGTCCTGCCATCCATGTCCATGCTTTGCTTGAACTCACCAGTCTTAAATGCCACCACCTTGAGGGCAGCTCTCCGGATGGCATCTTTCCCCCATCTAGAGCTTCTTTGCTGTGTGCACGTGTGTGCAGACGCACGTGTGTGTGTGTGTGTGTGTGCATGTGTGCAGATGATAGCAAAATCAGGTGCCATTCTTCAGGAATGTCCACCTTTTTTGAGACAGGGTTGCTGGAGCTAGGCTGGACTGGCTGGCCAGCAAACTCCAGAAGATTGTCCTATCCCCTCCTTCCCATCCCCGAGGATTACAAACGCATGTGACCACACCTGGGTTTTTTGTAATGTGGGTTCTGGGAGTAGAACTCAAGTCCTGAGACTTTCAGGCAGACTCTACCAACGATGCTGTCTCCACAGCCCTCTACTCAGCTCCTTCTATGTGAGTATCCACCTGCTGTGCTCTGAGGCATTGTGCAAGCTCACAGCTCCTGTCAGGGTAGTGCAAGGGCTTTGATTCCAGAAACTGAATTCCATGGACCACCTCAACTGTTCCCCTACTGTCTACTTTCCTACCTGACTTCTGGGCGGCAGAAGCCTTCAGATCCTGTCATTTTCCCAGTGGCTTGCATCAAACGAATGAATGAACCAGAGGATCCCTGGAAAGACAGAGGAGAGGCTTGGGTAACCAGAATTCATGAATCACCATACCTGAGGCTTCCAGGCAACTGAGTGACTGTTCTCTGATCACATCCATGGGATCTTGTGAGGCACCTGGGCCTGAGCAGGAAAGGAAAGATAAACCCAACTGTCTTAAGCTGTGTTGTTTTCTCTTGTCTTTGGAAAACAAACAAACAATGAAAGACTAATGGTTGCTGAGTTCCTTAGGGGAAGTGAGTGGCCGAGGGTATAGGAAGAGGAAGAAACATTCTTGACACTTCAAAGTTCTGATCTCTGATATAAACCAAGGACAAAGAAGCCCCATGGAAGTCACACTTGGATGCCAAACTCACACAGCAAAGTAGGCCACTGTGACTGCCAGGACCAGCCTGGATACATACCAAGACATTCACTGTCCCGTGGCCACAGCCTCTTCTACCCACCCACCCCACATGCTCCCAACAGCAGACAGAGCCCTCTGTCTCAGTGCCTAAGCCTGCACAGAATTAGCTGTAATAATTGGCAGGTGGGTCGCTGGCTTCTGGCTTATAATTCATCAGGGGCCCATGAAAAAAAAAAGCTGGATGTTCTTTAGCAGCCGGTATTTAGCTTGGGCTCCGAGAAGCTTTGGTTTTCCATGACCAGAAACAAACTGTGGGCTGCAGCTGCCCTGGGCAAACAAAAGCCCAGAACAGCCTTGGAGGAAGGTCCACACTCTGCACGTTCCCTGGGGAAGGAGGGAGAAAAAGCCCTGACCCTGCTGTCCTTTCTGGGAGCACAGATGAGGAAGAAGAAATGCATTTTCCTTGGATGGCTTCTTTTTCTTTGGGGAACAGTGACTGTCACCACCCCAGATCATCTGGGCTCTCTATGCCCATGCTATCCTTCCCATGGATGCCATGTGCCCAGCTTGCTCACTCCGTCCATAGGTGAACCATCACCTCCACAGCACAGGAGTCAGCCACTCCCACACAGAAAGCCAAAGTGTTCTCTCTTCACAAAGTGACTAATGGGGCTTAGGAGATGGCTCAGGGCAAAGTATTTGCCACGCAAACATGGGGACCTGAGTTTGGGTCTTCATAAAATGTAAGGTGTAGTGGTAAGCATTTACGATACCAACCCTGGGCCCTAGGGCTTGCCAGCTAGCAAAATAGGGAGTTCTGAGTTCAGTGAGAGACCATATCTCAAAAAATAAGGTTAAGATGTGAGAGATGAAGGCACTCAACATTGACCTCTAGCCTCCACATGTGTGTGCGCACACACGTACCCACATACATGCAAACCTGCGCACACATACACACCCTCACATACAAGAAAGAGAAGAGGGAAGCTCTCCTTCAAGGCTATAGAGTTGATGCCCATTGCCACCAAAGACCAGTCATCACACCTCTAAAGAAAAGGCCCTTCAACCATGACTCAGGGAACTGAGCGGAAGAGGGGGCGGAAAGATTTTAAGAGTCATGGTAGGGGAGAATATCCAGAGACATTGCCCACCTCAGTAACAACATGCAAAGGGGGGTGGAACTGGGTTGACTCCTATGCTATTCACAACCCCCTACCCATGGACTGATCCAGACTGCCCATGAAGGAGGAAAAAGAATAGGTCCTCCAATGATGGCTGCTGGGGAAGGGACTGCTGGATGGGACTTCACAGGAGCTTAGGGCATGCTGGCCATGGCTGGGGTACATTCTTTCTGCTAACCCCCCCCCCACTACACACACACACATACACTTGAAGCCTGTCCTTCCTGGGGAGTGTTTGCCATTGACTGGCTACAGCAAGGACAGAGCTGGCTCCCAACCCAAGGCAAATCCCAGGAAACAGCTGCCTGACCATGGCAACCTCTTGGTCAGCGCTACATCTCAGGAGACCTACATTTATGGTGAACAGAGCCCTGTGATGGAGGGGAGGAGTGCTCTGTGCCTGAGGGACGGGGTGGAGTCCTGTTGTGATGGGCAGGAGAGCCCTAAGATGTTGGGATAGACAGCCCTGTGCTGGGGGGGGGAGCACCCTGAGATGGGAAGGAGCAGCATTCTGTGATTCGGGGGTGAGGAATGCCATCTCAAGCTGGGTACTGGGTGCAGATCTTACTGCTGCTCTAAGAATGAGGGAGATTCTCAGCAGACCCCCTCTTCCATCTGGCCTTCCTGTGTGGTTTATGGGTCACACTCTTGGGCTGCATTTGAGCTGTTTTCTTCACCTACAAACCAAAAGTGAAGCTATCACCTCCCAGGACTATGTGAGGACCAAGAGAGACAGCCCACACACTGCTTAGCACATAGCAGACGCCCAATGAGTGTAGGCTCTTAGTGGTATGAGGTAGATATTTTAGCTATGGTGCCCTTCCTATGAATTTTTTTTTACAAAGTGGTAAAAACAGACAACATAAAAGGTATGTTGAAGGGAATAGTTCTGTATCATTCAGAATCTTTCCAGTGTCTGGCACCCCATTATCCCCCCAGTGGAAACCCTTCTCCATGCTCCCCAGCCCCTGACAACCACTAATCTGTTCTCTATGTCTTTGGGCTTGTCTATTATGGATATTTCATATTAAAATGTGATCTAGTTCATATGAGGACTTTTGGGGGGTAGCATCTCATGTAGCCCAGATCAACCTTGAATACACTAGGTAGCTGAAGCTGGTCTTGAACTCCTGATCCTTCTGCTCCCACCTCCCAACCACTGGGATTATAGGCACATGCCAACATACTTGGTTCACAGTAGGAGGACTTTATTGGTTTTTTTTTCACTTAGCACAATGTTTTCAAGGTTCACGTATGTCATAACATACACTAATAAAGCATTCCATTCTCTTATTGACTAAATAGTATTTATTCCATTGTATAGATACACACTGCTCCATGTAGCCATGTATCTGTTAGATCTGTGGGTTCTTCGCTATTGTGAATGGAGATGCTATGACTATTCATATATAAGTTTTTATCTTAATGACCTGTTTTCAAACTTTTGAACTTATAACTAGGGGCAGAATTGTTAGGTTTTATGGTAATACTATTCAGTATTCTTACTGTATTGAGAAACCACCCAACCATTTTCCATATTGACCTGCCATCTTACATGCAACCAGAAATATCTAGGTTTTCATTTTGACATAACATCCTTGATGACACTTGCTGCATCCACATATATTGACTTTAGTCGGTGTCAAGCAGTGTCTCATAGAGACTTTGATTTGCACTTCACTGGTTACTAATGGCACCAAGCATATTTTCATTAGCTTGTGGTTGTTTGAATATCTTTGTTGAGGAAACATCAAGTCTTTGCCTCATTTTTAAATTGAATGGCTGTGATGGTTTATATCGACTGTCAATTTGACAGGACTTACAATTACACACAAATGAGCTTCTGGACATGCCTGTGAGGGATTAGCTTGATTAAGAAAGGTAGGAAGAGGTAGGCAGCACCCATGGGCTGATGTCCTGGACTGGATAAAAAGGAGAGACCTAGCTGAGCCCCAGCATTCATCACTCTCTGCTTCTTGATTGCGGATAAAATGTGACCAGCTCTGCTTCCTGTTCCTGCCAACATGCCTTTTCCGCCATGATGGACTGTAGCCTCAAGTTATGAACCATAAGAATCCTTTCCTTCCTTCTGGGCGTGGTGGCACATGCCTTTAATCCCAGCACTCGGGAGGCAGAGGTAGGAGGATCACCGTGAGTTCAAGGCCACCCTGAGACTACATAGTGAATTCCAGGTCAGCCTGGACTAGAGTGAGACCCTCGAAAAACAAAACAAAACAAAACAAAAAAAGAATCCTTTTCTTCCTTAAACTGATTTTTGTCAGGTACCTTGTCGCAGCAACAAGAAATGTAAGTAATACAGTTTGCTTATCTTTTTGTCATTTTCTCTGTGGAATTCAGGTCTTTGCTATCCAGTGAGGTCAAGGAGTAGCTAAAGAGATATACACCTATATGTGCATGTAATCTGGGCTCCTGGTAAAACTCATATGTGCAGGAAATGAAATGAAATAAAATCCCTCTATTTTTTCTCAGATTTCCTGGTTGTCCTTCTGGGTCTTTAGGAATGAAAAGATTATTAGCCTAATGTGCTTTAGAACTTAGACTCTAAAATCTAAATGTCATTCCTAGTTATGCTTAGTGTTTCTAGGAAAAGCAAAGCAAACACTAAGTATCTCTGAGAGGTCTCTGCTCTGGTCCCTTCCATTCATCCCTGGAAATTGGTGGTGGTGGTGGCTTTGCAGCTTTCAGAGACTGAGAACATCTCAGTACCCTTAACGTGGTCTCTCCTGCCTCCTCTGGGCTCCTTGACCACATTCTCAGCTGTTGGCTGAACCTTGAGGAAAACACTGGCCAATATCTATGTCTGTGTGGTCAATCTTACCCTGGCTGGCAGAGGCTACCAACTCCCAGTAACTTGGTCTTTCTGCAGAGGTCTGGCTGTGACTTGCCAGTGGGTCCTTCTCACAAGAGAACCTACCTGACTCAGCTATACCTTTGATACCTCTCTGGAGTCTCTTGAAAGCCAGGGTGGCTTAGGAAAGCCAAAGCCTTGAAGGTCTTCCTGTTGAGCCTCTCAGCACTACCATGTCTGTATGGACTAGCTCCTGTCCCATGTGAGGTCAGGGCAACAACCTCTCAGAGCCTCAAAGGGAAGTAAGTGGAAGGACAGCATTCTGGTGGCTTGGAGGAAGGAGAATTCAGGAGGTGGTCTTTGAAGGGGAGGGTGGGAGCTCAGCTTTGGAGACACCTGATACTATGTTGAACAAAGAGGTAATCAGTGCCTTGAGTTGACCTTGAAAGCCACACATGAATGTCTGTTTCTCTTTGAACTAGAGGAAATACTCAAATGGCCACCTGCTATGGTTTGATTATGACCCTGCCCTTCCTCCCCTAAAAAAGCAAGTTTTGGAAGAAATTCTCAGTGTGATGGTGATAGGAAATGGACCTAAATGGAAGGTATTTAGGTGTTTAAGGTTTTACCCTCCTGGATATATTGATGCCAATAATAAATAATAAATAAAGGGCTTGAAAATATGAAGTCCTTCTCTCAGGCTGTCACCCTGAGACACCTCTGTCATGCTAAGATAGAGCAAAATACCTTCATCATGTGAAATCTCTCAAACTTGGACTTCCCAGGCTGAAGAACTGTGAGCCAAATCAACTTCATAAGTAACTCACCCTGTGCTCTTCTGTTAAAACAGTACAAAACGGACTACGGAATGACCTGCAGTCTATTTCTATAACTGATCATGAACTTCAACAGTTACTGACAAATGTACAGTGTGTATGTATAGCCATTCCCTGCCAGCCCTCCAAGCTCCAGAGAAGGTATACCTATCTCCACTTTGAAGCCAAGTCTTCCCTCTTTGCTTACAAATCCTACCCCTTCCTCTTCTTCAAGTTCTAGTTCAAAGCACAGGTGGCTCTGTTCAGACCTAAGAGGGTGGTTGACCAGTTGTTTATTGCAGGAACTTCGGTGCCTTCCTCTGCCTGATGAATATTTATGCTCTAATCTGCCTGTCAGCAGACTGCAAAATCATGAGCATTTACGGGTCTCTGCATAGAGAAGAGATAGACAAAGCCTGGATCCATCCCAGCCAGCTCCTATTGGAGCAGAAGGAAAGAAAGGAACTGGGAAAACACAAGGGATGTGTCAGTGTGAGAGGATGCATTACAGTCTCGGGAAAGAACTGTGTGAAGCTAGAAGACTAATTTGCATTTAGTAAACTTATGAACTAAGCTGGAAGGAAGGTGTTCATGAATTAGAGGTCTAGAAGATCAAGTGAAGAGAAACACTAACAGTATAAAATCATGGAGAGATGGCAACCAAGAGGGAGGAGTGAGAGGAAGGATGAAATAGGAGACATGTCATTCCAATTCTAAGAGCTCCAGAATGGGATGAAGAGAGGACAGGGGAGATGGAGAGAGAGAAAGAGAGGAAGATGCAAAGTGATACTTAATTAAATTAAAAAGAAGTTTGAGACTATGGGTTGAAAGTCCCAAGTTCCAGTTGAAAGGCATACAAATAGACATCACATGGTTAAATCTCAAAAATAAAATTTTTTGAGGGTCTCACTGTAGCCCAGGCTGACCTGGAACTCACTCTGTAACCCAGGCTCGCCTCAAACTAATGACATTCCTCCTACCTCAGCCTCTTGAGTGCTGGAATGATAGCTGTGAGCCACCATACTCAGTTTAGTCTCAAAGTTCTAAGTATAAAGAACAGTTTAGAGGTTGGGGAGATGGTTCACTGCAAAGCCTGTAAGTCAGGGTTAAGTTCCCCAGCACCCATGTGAAGCTGGGTATAAAGTGATATCCTGATGTGCCCACGACAATGGGCCAAGCTGGGAGAATGCAAAGCGCATAGCCAGCTAGGCTTATGGTAGTTCGCAGTCCAGCAGTTTATTTGCAGTGGTCAGACCCTGTCTCAAAGCAAGTACAGCACAGACACTCAAAGTTTCTCTGATCCCCACACGTGTATCATGGTTCATACATACATACACACACATGTACCACACTGCTTGGACCCATGGTTCACACATTTATCTCTATTCTCATTCCCAGCTGTGATGTGAATAGGAATTCTCTCATCTGAAGAGCACCTTCAGTCTCTGGAAGTCCACTTATTTCTTGGGCTTGCTTTCCAAAGACCATGGAGAAGAGGCTACTTCTAAGCACTGTTACTCAGTAGAGACAAGGGATTGCTTCAGATTAAGAATGAAAGAAAATTAAAAGACAGAACTCTATGAATAAGTGCTCCCCTCTGTTCTCAGGTGCTTTCCTGATAGGAGAAGAAAGATAAACCGATGGAAAACTTGAGAAGTCATTTATACTAGGGAAAGTCTGATACCTAGGGTCATGGCCTAGTGTGTAGGATGTGGCAGTGGACATCTCCAGAGGGTGACTAGTAATACTGATCTACAATGCCACCTTATTGGACAGAGTAGGGTTTACAAAGCTGAGCCACTTTCATGTCTGAGACACCTACCTGGCAGCAGGAAGAGTTCCATTTCCCAGGTACTCTGGAACCCCCGAGTGCCACCAGACACACCTTTAGCCAGTACCCCGCACCACCATGGCTTGTCATCTCTTCTCCTGCCCTGCTATCCAAAGGCCTCCTTCCTGACCGCCCCCACCCACCCACCGTTCAAGTCAGAAGCCTGCTGGCATGAGAGGCTTTCTAGTACCAACACTCCTTCCACTGAATTTCAGAATCTGAAAAATGAGATCACGGTTGATCTCCCCTTCTTGACCCCCTGAGAGTCACAACTGAGCTGGAGCAGGGACCCCAGAGGCCCAGAGGAGGGGATGTCAAGGCATCTCAGGGCAGATGCAGGCCACTCTGCCAGCGTTGGCCAAGATCTGAGCCAAAGAACATAAAGACACAGGTTTCTGTGGACAGTGTCTCCAAGGGTTTACTCTCCTGCCCAATTGACAAAGCCCCGGAGTGCCAGCTCTGGGAGGGGTGGGCCAGATTTCTATTTAGTCTGGCACTGGTCTAGCCAGCCTGCAAGGATCAGCAAATTGTCCTGGTGTGGATTTCAAGGCCCCTGAGTACCCATGTTTATCTTCCGGCTCAATTCCAGGAGCTCAGCAATACGTCCATTTCAAAATAACAATTACAAGAGTCTGTCTTTGGTAAGGCCCAGACTTTGGAATTCGTGTCAAAGTAGAGTGGAACAAAACACTCTAAGAGAAAGCAAGCAATGTTGCCTGATGACTGATACAAAAAGAATGAAATCTCTCCGAGGAATTCTCAGAATGCACATGGGCCCCAAACACCTCAGTGAGCCCAGGATGGGAAGAGATAATTAAGGACACGACTAAAGCATCATGTTTTCAGACAATGCAAGGACCAGCACTTGGAGACTCGGTCACCTCTGGATGCAGAGGACTTGTTGAATAGATTTGGCTTCAGAAATGTCCCAATGAAGCAAGAGAGAAAATGGGACAAAAGGCTTTGGCAGAAGCTAAGACCTTCTTGCAGCTGTAGAAATGAAAGACAAATTCCAGAACATCCCCAACCCCAGCCCATCCTGTACCTTCGCATGGCCTCAGGAGAATGTATGAAGCAAGGCTCAAGCAATGACTTGGGAATAGAAGGAATCCATGCCCCCCCCAAGAAGACTTTTGTTGTTGAAGCACACCAGTCTTGAGGCATACTATCTCTTTCTTATTAAGAAAGAGAAATACTAAAAAAAGAAAGGAAGGAAGGAAGAAAGAAAGAAAGAAAGAAAGAAAGAAAGAAAGAAAGAAAGAGAAAAAAGAGAAAAAAAAAGAAAAAAGAAAAGAAAAAAGAAAAGAAAAATACCTTTATGACAATGGGTGCCAGGCACCCGGGCACCTAGGTATCTGCTTCCTTGCCTCCTCTTATAAAAATGCCAACTTCCCAACCACACATTGACATTCCTGGCAAAAACAGCCTTATTATTCCACCTGAGCCAATGGAAAGCAAAGCCAATAGAGAAATTTGCCTATTGGGATTGAAGAGCTTTGAATGCCATCAGTCATGTGGAAAACGTTGAACCGAGCCTGGCAGAGTCCTCGGAAGACATGCAAACGACAAAGGCTGTGGAGAGCTTGCAAACCCACGTGGAGGAGGGTGCGTTCATTGCAAAGCCAGACACTGGCCTTCTCTGATGGTCCTAATGAGGACCAGGTGACCACAGGGGAATGTGACCATGCTGTGCTTGTCAAGTCTGAGGACTGCGCGGAGCCTGGAATGGATGCATCTACAAACAAACAGATCCATCTGTCCAGGAGCTGGAAAGAATGGGAAATAAGGTGGGGGCAGCATCCATTACTTGTGGTTCTCAGAGAGCCAAGGATTCTGTTTGGAAGTACAGCTGAGTGTCTGGAGATGGCTGTGGTCACTATCCTGAGTCCTCTTGATAAATCAAAGTCATTCAGACCAACCCAGCCAGGCCAGATGGAGGCTGTCTTGTGCTGTGTGCAAATGTGTCTTTGGCTCCTCTCAGCTCTCCCTTCTCTTGCCCATCTTCCTGCTGCTCTATTCCTCTACCCCCAGTCAGAACAGCTTAGGGTCTTCCCTTCTGCCCAGCCAGAATCCACTGCAGAAAAGGATCTGATATGACCCTTACACTGCCCTCTGGCTAAGTATCCATGCCAAAATTTATATTAGGTTAAAATATACAGAATGGCTGTAGACAAAGAAGCATAGTGGAAACTCAGAGTTGCAGTGGTATATCCAACAGTGCTTTGGAGAAGGGAAGAAGACCCACCCTGTTCTGCCCCTAACTTTTCCTGGGGCTGGCCTTGGCTTCCTTGTCACTATACAGTGGGCCACATCTGTCTGGGGAAGGGTAGGGCTTAGATGACTCTAATTCTCCTTCTGTCTTGACTAGTTCATGGGCAGTAGGTTAGTGGGAACTCGTAGGTCCCAATCAGTTGGGTGACCTATTGGGGCCTTGGGACACATTGCTCTTATGGTCCCACTGGGAGCATTTTAGAATCATAGTAATGGTGTACAGAGATGTTAGGACTTCTTCCATGTCCCTAAGGAGGCCACTGGGGAAATAGACTACCCTCTACAAGCTCATTGAGCCCAAATTTAAGTTCTGACCTCTCCAGGAGGTACCGCCAGTTGTCAATGCAGGGAGCTTGACACCTTTGTCTACAATGCCTCTCTTTCAACCTCATATAGAACTTGACATCTAAACTCCTGTGGACCAGACTAGATGTCTAGGCCACAAGTGACCATTCCTTGTTATTCATTAGTTTTGTGGGTTTGCATTTTTTTTCACATGCGAGGTATTTGAGTGTCTGGGAACACATTTTTAAAATAACTTTTTATAGCAAATGAAGAACTTTGAAATATCACTTAGAACAAAAGGCCTCTTTGAAGCTGGCTCCTCAGAACATCCCCACAATGGATGCCCTGTTTACTTGCTACAAATTGCTTATTTGCTACAAATTGAATGCAGAAGAGAGGGATTTGGGGGCCAAGGATTGCATAGATCTCAGCCTCAGAAAGAATTCAAGTAACCTCAGCCTCATTCCACACTCTCCACCTCAACTATGTGCTGTGGAATGATGTTGTGTTTGGAACAGTTCACAATCAGCTCTGACTTGGCCCTGGATGGAAAAGGGGGATCTCACCATGACTGTATTCTAGGTCCGAGGGTGAAGGTGCTTCTGACCTACAGAAAAGAAAGACTCAATAGCTCATGTGGGAATGAGCATGTCCTCACCCTTTAGACAACCCCATACAGCACATCCCACACACACATATACAGACAGACATACAGACACACACACACACACACACAGAGAGAGAGAGAGAGAGAGAGAGAGAGAGAGAGAGAGACCTGGCTTTGTGGAATGCATGTCCCTACTTCTGAAAGGGGGTCTCATTAAGTTTAATGTCCCATTTCTCCCCTCATTCACCTGCTTGCTACTAGGAACTTAAAATTGTTTCCGCTGTCTCCCCCTTTGTATATCAAATCCTTAACACCTAGTCCACTAGAATGTGAGTGTAGCTGAAGATGCGAGCTTTTAAAGAGTTGTTCCAGTTCAACGAGGCTGTGAGGATGGGCTCAAATTCCATTGGGCTGATGGCCTTATAAGAGGGGAGGCAGCCACACAGGGGGACCCCAGGAATGAACACCCATGAGACACTATATAAGGACACAGGAAGAAGATATCTCCCTTGCAGTGTCGTGTGTACCACACATGAGTCATGTGGTCTAGCACAGAGTAGATATTCGTTAAGCAGCTGTGATTGTTGGACTTGCTGTCAGAGCTGTTCAGGTTGTTATACATCTTTACCAAACTGCATTCCATTGATTTAATGGCTCAGGACCAAAGAACTTAGGGTTTGGGGCAACCTTGGAGAGTAACATAGGAGGCATATTCATAAGGCAGGTTGTCCCCAAACCAACTCTCTCTTCCTCATTTCACATCCTTACTGTTTGCTGTTTTGGATCTGAAATGCTCCCCATCAGTGCATGCTTTGTATAGTTGGTCTCTTGGTGGTGGTGCTAGTTTGGGAGGGTCTGAAAACTTCGGGATGTGATTGGGGGGCTGGCTGGTGGAAGTCGGTACCAGGGGTGGGCCTTTGAAGGTTCTACCTGGCCCCTAGTTTCCTGTTTGCTTTTGCTTCCTGGTCCACCATCATGTCAATAGTCTTTGCCATGTACGCCTGTAACCATGAACCGAGTAGCTGAGCCCTTGGAAACCATAAGTCAAAATTAGCCCTTCCTCCTTTAAAGTTGCTCTGTCAGGTATGTTGTCATGGTGATGCAAGAGTAAATAACATGTTGTTTTCACAGAAAGACAGTGTTTCTTAGTAGCCATTGACAAAGCTTTGTTATCAATCTGTGAATTATATCCATGAAGCCACTCACCTTTGTGTCTAGATCTAATGAATTGCTCACCCCTGATTTTCCTCCTCGTTAATCTGTTTCCTTTCTCCAAAGACAAAACTTCAGTTTGAAAGTCAGTGATTTTATCCTCGTAGACTGTCCCAGGGGACATGCTAGAGCTAGAGAAGAAGCGAGGCCCACACACTGATCCCTCTCTCTTCTGTAGAGCTGTTTCCATAGACACAGAAGCCACATGTTGATGATGGCTTATTACACCCTTCCCAACAGCCCTGGCCATTGAGCTCCGTTCAGTTTTTTAAAATACTGGACACTGACCACCTTTGAAATTCAACCAACAATCTACTAAATTAGAATCTCCCTAAATGATCTCCCAACCCACAGTGATGTGGATGCCAACTGAGTCCCATCCCTCTACCTTAGTGTCCCTGAGTGAAAGCCAAGCCTGTGTCCATAGGTTCTCTGCTTGGGTTTTTCTCCTTTGTGACAAAAGTTGTTGTAAACATTCAGGCCCAGTGAAGTTGGCTCCCCACAAGAGAAATTTCAGGTCACTCCTTTTCATGTAAATGAGATGAGAACAGCATCTCATACCCACAAGGCATTTTTACTGTATGTGTGTATGTTCATGCGTGTGCACATGTGTGTGTGCATGTGCATGTGTGCAGATGCATGTTGTCACAGTCTACGTGTGGAGGTTTTCAGAGGTCTGTGTTCGTTTGAAGCAGGGTTTTTGTTTTTTAATAAAATATTTTATTTATTCATTTTCAAGCAGAGAGATACAGAGAGAGAGAGAGAGAGAGAGAGAGAGAGAGAGAGAGAGAGAGAGAGAGAGAGCACACTAGGACCACCACCTTGTGAGTCTGGCTTATGTGGGTATTGGGGAATTGAACCGGCGGCCTTAGGCACTGGAGGCAAGTGCCTTAACTGCTGAGCCATCTCTCCAGCCCAGAAGCAGGGTTTTTCATAGCCCACCACTCTATTCACCAGGCCAGCGGGACTAGGAGCTTCCAGTGGGTTCTCCTATTTCACCTTAATTCTCACCTGGGATGAGACGTCTGCTGTAGCAAACACTGTTTAAGAGGTTTCTGGGCCTTCTAACTCAGGTATGCATGTTTGCATGGCAAACACTTTATCCATTGAGCCATGTCCCCAGACCCAATTTTGCAACTCTGTAGACGTTTTCTCCTTCCTGGCTGATAGAACTGAAGAGAAAGCTGTGAGTTATCTTCATTGTCTCTGGTGACATCAGGGCCAACTTGCCACCAGAACTACTGTTCAGTGTGTGCTCTCACCTCTGAGGGTCTTTCTCCCCTCCCCACACAGACTCCCTTTCTTTTCCCAACTATTTATTGAAAACTTCCATAAGAATAGACGGATACGCCATGACCATAATCCCCTCCCACCACTGCAATTTCCCCCTCCCAAATCCTCCTGCCACCGAGTCCCTTCTTCCTTCCAACTGTCTCTCTTCCATTTTGATGTCATCACTTTTCCCCTCCTATTATGCAGGTCTTGTGTAGGGGAGTGTCAGCCACTGTGAGGTCATCACTACCAAGGCATTTTTTTTTCAGCACTAAGTCGCACATATCCATCACAGCCTCCAAGGCTCAGGGACCATATGGAAGAGGTGGGGGAAAGAATGCAAGAGCCAAAGAAAGGGGAGGAGTGCTTACAATGTAATCTTCCAGACTCCTTCTGATAGCACAGGGCCATCTTCCTTCAGCCTACCGCCCTTCCCCAGGGAGCCATTTCTCATGGCTGAGATGTCTCATCTTTCCCACACATCTCACAGCCATGGGCATTTCTAAATACCTGAATTCTGATTTCCATCCAGCACCCCACTTAAGGAAACTTTCAATGCAGGACTCAAGACTGAGTCCCTGTGAAATTTTTCACTCTAGGAAGGAAGACGAAAGAAGTCCAAAGTCACAAGCAGGGGGATGAGAAGCCAAGGCCTGGCCAAGATGCTCTTCCTTGGGGGAAACTTACAGAAGCACACCGGGCAATTC
Organism: Zapus hudsonius; assembly: GCA_004024765.1. Taxonomy (NCBI): domain Eukaryota; kingdom Metazoa; phylum Chordata; class Mammalia; order Rodentia; family Dipodidae; genus Zapus; species Zapus hudsonius. Next base: position 17,153 of record PVHP010019772.1, read on the forward strand.
CAGGCAGCCAAAGAGCATCTCCTTACTGCAGAGACCACCTCCTTTGCTCTGTGTGACCCACAACTCATGTCACCCCATCTCACTTCACCAACAAGTGTGTCAACTACCCATTCCCAATTCAAATGAGCTCATCTTGCATCCAAGACCCTTCCCAGCCAGCTCTTCTCAGCTATTAGGTCTGTAACAAGCACCACATGTACATATGTCGGCCAGCAGGCCCTGACTAAATGTCGACCTAAAGGGAAGGTACTGAGTCCAGAGAAGATAAGCTGTACTTGGCACTTACAAAAGTAACAGCCTTGGGGCTAGGGAGATGGCTGAGTGCATAAAGTTCTTACAACACAATGAGAAAAAGCCAGGTGCTGTCGTGGGCATCTGTAATCCCAGCACAGTTCCATGGAGAAGGGGGCCAGAGGGAGGAGAATCTCCCAGAAGCTCTCAGACTAGCTGGCCTGGCAGATGAAGTGTTGTACGAGAGACCCTTCTTCAAACAAGATAGAAGCCAAAGATTAAAAGCAGAGGTTATCCTCTGACCTCCACACGAATGCTGTGGCATGCATGCACCTTCACTTAGATGCACACACGAGAAAAGAAGGAAAGTAATAACCAGGATTGAATGACAAAGTCGCCCAGCATCCAGGTCTATTTTGATACGTGGCTGAATGTGTCCTTTGCTTGTTGTCTGTGTCAAGTAAACCAAATGGCTTTTGGCAAGGGAGGTTCCTGTTGCTCTGGGCAGCCCTGCAGCAGAGAGGCGTATCTCCTCCCAGAGAGCCCTGTATGGTTCTTATAAGCAACATAACTAAGGCTTGGAACCCCTCCTGGAGTCTAGTCTTCTCTCACCCATGCCCTCCCCAAACCCAGTGCTGCACCCCACTTCCCCTGCTGAACTGTTACCTTTGGAGAAGGATGGACTTTGTCTCCAAGAAACAGAAGAGAAAAGTTATATCATAGACCTCAAGTTCAATTCTGATCAAACCTTGTTTGCTGTATGGTTTGGGACAGGTTACTGTAAAATCCACTTGTGTAAAATGGAGCTGGAGATACCAGATGCATGTGGGGAGAAAGTGGAGCCTTGTAAGCACTGATCACCATTGCTAGCATTATGTGAATGAATTGTGTGGTCCTAAAAAATAATCCCTTCCCTTGGAGATAATATTTTAGTATGAGGCTCTTAATGACAGACAATATGTGAAGAGCCAGAGAAATGTATCCCCAGCAGTGAATTCTAGGCATCATGAAAGGCCAAGGGTCCTTCCTTACTCCTTCCAAACTGTATCACCAAGGCCGCTGTCCAGTGCCTGGCCATGTCCATGAGCTTAAAGAATAGCCACACAAGATGGTCCGCATGGGTGGCCAGACACCTCTCATGCTCAGAGAACTTGAGGTGTAGAGGAGAGACTTCTGTAAGTGAGCTCAGCGGAGGACCCATCTCTGCATTGGTGAACACCATCCCCAGATGCAGCAAGCGTGAGTGAGGCAGGGTCCTGCCCCACCACATGGCCAAAGAACGAAGAGCTCTTGGGGTTTCTGCTGCCGGCCCTGGAGCCCTCCCCAGACCAGATCACCATGCCTTGTTTATTGCTTTCACAGATTCCCACATCAGAACAAGATGAATATCACTTTTCCACTGGGGTGAAAGTCATACAACCCAAGAATGAGGCAATCATCCAGAAAACAAAATTGTTTTCGTCAGAATGTGCCATGGGAGACACTGAAAAACAGGCTCTGCAGGTAATTGCAGAATCTCGGCAAAGCAAGGCCCTTAGAGGAATTATCTTCAGAATTGCCTTAGTTCTCCAGCTCATCCATGAAGATGTGACCTTGGCAGGTCGTCAGCTCGCCTACGTGGTCACATTGGAAGTCATGGCAACACTAATGCTACCTTGATGAGGAGAGAACTAGCGTCTGTTGCCTCTAGAGACAGCAGCTGCCTGGGGTGTGAGGACTTCACTGACAGTGAAAGAAGTAGCTCTCTCTTGCCTTGACGACAATCTTGAACCCTAAACCGCCATCTGTGCCCACACTTGTCCATAGCAAGTTCATTTCCAAGGCCAGGATCTGGGTCTTTACCTACTCATCTGGTGTGCTTCTTCTTAAGGACCTTCCTGCCCCTGCCTTTTGCTAGCCAGACAGTCTCCATTAAGTATCCAGAGCAATGGGGACATTTCCAGTGTGACCAAAGCCCTTCCTATGGTGGGATCCTGAAAGGAAATGGGGTTACGCATGGAGAGAATGAGTGGATGGCAATTCAAGTGGTCCAGGAAATGAAGTCAAGAAGCATTGGTGCTATGATGGACACACTATCACCAGACATGATGAAAGCCCCACAACAAAGCCCCAGAGGGCTCGGGAGGTGGCTCAGTGATCAAAAGCAAAAACTGGACATGTAACACTCGTATCTGTAATCCCAGCTCATCTCCAGTGAGAAAGGAGGCAGAGACAGGAGAATTCTGAGGCTCAAGGGCCAGCTAACCCAGGGATCCCAGTGATGAGTAACAAGAGAGATCCTGTCACAAAACAAGATTTGAGAAAAGATCCCAGAACATGGAGTGTAAGGGTCATGAGACGCAGGCCACTCTGAGAGGTGTACTAAGACTATTTCCCAGGGGGTTGTGGGGTTCTCAGGAGCAACCCCTGCCTGCCTGTGATCTGAGGTGGAGCTCCCACTGTGAACCCAACCAGAAAGCAGAGTCCTCAGGCAGGTTCCCAGGATGGAGAGAAGATAGACAAGGCGCAGGGTGTGGATGTAAATATGGGGAGAGATGCTACAGCAAACACAGCTGGCAACCTTCATTCATGAGGAGCCCAGCTCACAATGAGATTTCTGTGCATGACATCATCATGGCCCCTCTCCTGGCAAGTGCCAACTGGTCCAAACTAGAATTTGCTGCATGGAGTAGGCTCACCTGCATGATACTGTTATTCTGAGTTTTATAACTTTTCACAACACAGGAAAGTATAGAAACTCCTATATTATATAAATATATAATATATATAATATAATATATATGATCTACATATAGTCACTGTAATGTAAGGGAAAGAAAAGAATAAAAACAGGGAAGAGGACAAAGGAAAAGATGGGAGCCTCCATCCTAGTTCTCAGACCCTTACTTCAAATGTGACTATAAAAAATTCTCAGCATTCCTGCGATAATTCTCCAGTGGTTTGGCGCATGTGAAAGAATCCAATATTTTAGACTGGTGAGCTTAATTGAATGATTAGAGAAATTTGATTAGAGAAATCTGAATTCAATGTTTAAATACCAGGGAATCTTTTACTTTGTAAATTCATAAATTTTATTGGTGGGTAAGAGATGTTTGAGTATTTAAAGGAACAACATTTAATAAGCTTTGGGATGAGTAATTTGAATAGAAAATAGCAGGAGTATTGCTTTCTATGCTCAAACCGTTGAATATTCACAAGGTCCTGAGAGCAAGGTCACTGTGGACCAGGACCACATAGACACAAGGTCCAGCTCAAGCACACTCATATCCAGAAATGTTTCCTTGATCCCTCACCCCCACCTCCACCCCCAGGGAATGCTCCTCTCTCGATTTGTTAGCTGCTGGACTTCTTTAGGGGACACACATCTCTACTGTATAACTGAGTTCTTGCTTACTTGGGGTCTGTAAGCCTTGACTCACCCAACTAGGCTTTAAAGTCCTTGGGTGACAAGCTCTTCTCCTTAAATAGTCTTCATTTCCTGCCCACGTTCTATTCCTCCCAGTTCTGTGAGAGACATATATGAAGCCCTCAACGTTTGTTTGGTTACTTGGGTGTAGCCTTTGTGTAGAATAGCCTCAGCACTAGAGGTGTCCTAGTAAATTAAGTCCAAATTCTTATCAAGAGAGGAATCAGTAGTGGACCCAGGCATGGGGCACATCAGTATTTAGTGTCAAGATTTTATCGGGACTTCCATAGGTTCAGGATGTGTCCTCAATTCCAGGATGACCCCTCCACCCTTACCTCAATGCACTGTCACCACAGGACAAACAGACCATGTTTCAGTATCATGGAGTTATTAGGCTCTAGGGTTCTCCAAGGATATTAGATACAATTAACTTTTGAGGAGCCTCAATCTTTGCTAAAAGAATTAGTCAATGAGAAAAAATGTGCTCCTAGTGTCTATGAAATGTGTGTAACAGGTCTTGGGAAAAGAGTGGTGGAGGACACTCAGGAGGACATGATCCAGTCAGCACCTCAGGAAACAATACCAGAGCAGCACATGCCCAGTGACATGTGAGTGAGTGGGTGACAGAGGCTACAGCTCCTGGAAGGAATCCATTACTAAATGGCAAAGTAGGCAGAGAAAGGTTTATGAAAGAAGTGTCAGGGTAGATGTCGGTAAATTCAGGGGATGCATATTTATTCTAGAGTTACACCCAGCATAATAAGATGCATGAAATTGATTTCTGATCTGACCATGTTATCTGTGAGACAATGTCACATTTGGACTCACAGCTAACAGACCTCTTCAGAGATGCGGGTAGACAGGGCTGTATGAGACAGTCTAAGAAAGAATTTCAAAGTCCAGGGTTTGGACTAGATCCCTTGGTGGCACTAAGAATGTGATACATTTCAATGAATGTTCTTTGTTGCACGTGTATGTGTATGTGATGTGTATATGAGTATTTGTATGTGTGGGTACATCTGTGTGGGGGTCTACTTGCACATGTGTGTGCATGCACATGGAGGGCAGAAGTTGACACCAGCATCTTCCTTGACCACTCTCCACTTTATTGGCTGAGGCAGGATCTCACACTTAGAACACAGAGCTCATCAATTCTGTTCATCTAGCTAGCCAACTTGCCCTGGGGATCCCCTATCTCCACCTCCTGAGTACAAGGATTAAGGTGGGCCACCATGCCTACCTGGTTGTGATGGCTTGATCCAGGTGTCCCCCACAAGCATATGTGTTCTGAATGCTTGATCCCCAGCTGATGGCAGTTTTGGAATTGGAACCTTATTGGAGCTGGGTGGCTTATGGGGGTTATAGCCAGCTTCCCCTTGCCAGCTTTTGGTACACCTTCTGGCCACTGTTTGCAGTGCTGTGGTGGAGGTGATGTCCACCCTCTGTTCATGCTTCCATTTTCCCTGCCATCATGGAGCTTTCCCTCAATAAGCCCTTTCCTCCTCTAATCAGCTGCTTTTTTGTCAGGTTCTTTTTTTTGCAGCAATGAGAAAGCTGGCTACAATAGTTTTGGTACCAGAGAGTCAGATCTGTTCTTGCTGCTAGAACTCTGATTTTGTGGCTTTGGCCTTTTGGAGCTGAGGAATGTGGATGGTTTTGAGATCTCAGCCTAGGAGACACCTTGCAGTGCTATAAGTACAGCTTCATGGACTGTTCTGGTCAGAGTTGAAAAACCTGAATGCAGTAAGGACTATGGACTGTGAGGTCTGGCTCATGAAGGTGAGAAAGAACTTTGTTGGACTGGTCTGGAGGCAGTGAGAGACTTGCTGCATTCTTCCCACCTGTGTCCTAAGAACTTGTGCAGGGTTGTTTTGCGTGGAAATGTCCTGGTGTGAGCAGATGGAGATGAAACAGAAAGAAAGGAAATATCTGTGCTGAAACTGCTGCCCATTCAGCTGCAATAGTTTGAGAGATGACAAGCATTGAGATTGGGCCAGGTGATCTGCATTGGGATAGCAGGAAGAATGCAGAGCTGCTGAAGTTTTCCTACTCTTCAAAGTTGGCTTTGTTCCCCCCTGGATAAACAAGTTGGTAGCCCATCTGGTACTATGGAGTATAACAAATGCAGGAAGAGAGGGTCATTGATTTTGCAACACAGACTTGTTTTTTTAGAAATGGCCATGGGCAGTGTGAAGCAGGTGTGTTAGGATTGCCTGCATAGAGGCCCAATGGAGCCATGAGGATGAACTGTGGGTTGCAATGAAGACCCAGTGAATGCCAGGACTGTGGGATAGCTGCCAAGGTGAGCTGCTGGATTGTGAATAGCCAAGCTGGAGGGGTGAAATTAGTATGTATGTATATACATCAGAAAGGGGGTAGATCAGATTGGCTTACATGATAGGGGTCAGGTAACCCAACAATGGCTGTTTACAGGCTGGAGAAGCTGAGAACCCCATAGCTGCTCAGCCCATGAAGCTGACCCTCAGGAGTCCATTTTGTCACTGGAGGCTTGGAACATTCCTGGAGAGTCACTGGTCTTCGGACCATGTTGGAAGACCAGGCACTAATGGAGTCTAATGTCAGCAGAGCAATAGTAACAACAGTCACACTTGCTCAGGAAGAATCAAATGTAGGCAACAACACATATCCCCCAAACTTCTTGGTATTTGGGTCACCCAATGGAAAGAGCTGTTGGTCTCCCCCCTTCACTTAATTGTCTCTGGAAAATCCCTCACAGACACCCCAAATGTGTGTCTCCTAGGTGATTCCAGATCCTGTCACACTGACAAGTAACATTAACCATTATAGGAGGATTCCAATGGTAGGAGTAGCTGCCATAGCTGAGGGATGAGCGCTCTCTCGAGCTGACCATCAGCCTTGTGGGAATTCTGGAGCACACCCTTACAAACAGGTATCCATCCATACCTGTTGTGGTTGGAATTAGGTTTCACCCATAAATTCATATGTTTTGAGTGCTTGGTTCCAAGCTGATGGCAATTTGGAAGGTGGAGCCTTGCTGGAAGAGAAGTGTTGTTGGGGGTGGGATTAGGGGTGTTATAGCCAGCTCTCCCCTTTGCTAGAGTTTGGTTCACTCTCCTGCTGCTGTTTTCCACCTGCTGTGGCAGAGGTGATGCCCAGCCTCTACTCATGCCAAGCTTGTCAGGAAAGAGCCACACTGTGCCTACACTCCTGGCTGACCAAGGGATGGGTCTACCATGTCCTGGATCACTGAGAAAAATTTTAGCACAAATAGTCAAATTGCACCTTTAGTATGTATAGAAAACTGATGACGCTTACTAACTCTTCGTCGGAGATAGAGAGATAAAATAGTCATGTGACTTGTATATTTGGACCAATTAAGAAAGACCTGAAGGAAAATTAACAGTTGCAACTCAACTCAGCAGAATGTGGAGTTCAACATTCTGTAGCCATTATAGCAGACAATTTTTTTTTGCCCTCAAAGGCTTTCTTGAAAACAGTTCTTTAGAAAAGATGAGCACTTAGAAGCAGACTGTAGCAGGACACGGAGCAATTCACCAAGAAGAACATCTGAATGCATCAGTAAATGAGCAAAAACTCATTGAGCGCATATCAACACTCAAAACCAAGAGATTTTTTTTTTCTTGAGCCGAGGGACCATGAATAATCAAGCCAGGTCCATGTCTGTGGGGTATCTTATGTAAGAGTCTTCACAAACATGTCTAGTTTCTGTGAAATGAAGCATACCTTCCTAAATTTCATTTCCAAGCTTAAATTTGAACCTGGAATACAATTCAATTCCTCACTCACCATGCTATGCATCTGTTGGAAGCAAATTTGAAACAAATTCTCTATTGTACAGCAAAATCCACGCCAAAGCATTCTCGTGTTTCTAATCAACCTGTCGTATTTTCTTCTGTGTTCCCATAACTCATAATTCTATGTGGTCTCTAAAAAAGCCCTTCTGCTCTTTCTCTTAATGTCTCCTTCTGGCTTACAATTGATAGATGTAGAAGTCATTTCAGGCTAGACATTGCTGATCAATTACTAGCAAGTCTCTGGTCTCAAGACCCCATCATCATGGTGAAACATAGTCTTTGAGGTGGACTTCTGTAGTTCAGGTGGATTTTTTTTAAAAGAAAAGGCTGAATTCTTAATTAGAAAGTAAACATTGAGCCACAAGCTTTCTTAATTTGGACTTTGAGAAAAGAAGTCACTGTCCTAATACCATACTACTTTCTGCTAAAATAATTTCCACAAATGCTGGAGCCTAAAATATTTGATTCTTGCTCAGAAATCCCATCCAATAATTTGATATTGGCACACTCCCCCCCACTGGGCCTTCTGCTTCAGGCTGCCTCTTGTCCAGCCTGGCTATTCCTCATTCTTAATCCCTTTGGGATTGTTTAAAATATATGGGCATATTTTTAGCTTCCAAAATATTGAAACCCCTTCCAACGAGATTTTATAATTATTGAGGTTTGAGTTTTGGAAATCAAATTTCTCAAATGGGCATCAGACTAGAAACGTTATGAACATACCAGATGGTCCCTGAAATGTTGGGAACGGGTTGGGGATGGTCACTCAAGATTATGTCCTCCACACTCTCCTTCCTGAACCTTCTTGCTTGCCTCCAACTCTCTTAATTAGAATGATAAAAACTCAGAGATAGAAGCTTGATACCTAAGGAGCCAGGTAGTGAACACAGCTTCATTTAGGTAACGTGGCTGAATCAGAAGACAGCAGACAGACAGGAAAAGCCACTTGCGAAGGGACTGGTTTGAAGATGTTTGCTCTGAGACTGCAGGGGATCTGGTGGGAGTTGGAAGCACACTTACATTATAATTTTCCCAGTGTTGAGTACAGAAATGTCATTCTGTGGTCTCCAAAAACCATTCCACACCACTGCTTTTTGGCAAACAGAAAAAAAATGCTGCTTTGCACCCTGTCTGTCCACCAGCCTGACTTTGTACAACAGAGCAGAAAAGTCCCACAGACATGGGAGCTGCTGCATACCCTAAAATTTCATCCCACCTTCCGTCTCTCTCCATTGGATCCCCAAACTGTCAAGGAGTGTTGGAAAATCCTCCAAACAACTGATTTTATTCACTCCAGTCAAGCACTTGGGAGTGCAGTGGGGGAAGGTGGTGAAATAACTGTTTTCTATGATAGGTGGTCAGACACCCTCAAATCTAGGGGTGCTGCCTACCAACTGCTTTCTGGAGATGTGTCTTCCCACATAGGAGATGTCAGATTAGGAAGTGGATTCATACCTAGGAACAGGGACAGGAGGGAGAGGAGGACCCGGTGAGGGGACAAGGAAGGTTTCACAGTGGAAGCCATAGTAGAAGGTGGGGACTGGGGACTTTAAGAAGATAACATGTGGGCTGGGGCAGAAGTTCAGTGGATCAAGCACTTGCTGCACAAGCATGAGACCTGAGTTCTGATCCCTAAAACGCCTGTCAAGCCAGCTGCTCTAGCAGACCTATATAATCCCTGCATGCAGGTGAATTGCTCAGAAGCTCAGTCAGCCAGCCTGGCAGGTACAGAGGTGAACAGCGAGAGACCCTGCCTCAAACAAGGTGGAAGGAAGGTGAGGACAGACATCCAAGGTTGTACTCTGGCTTCCACACATGCACCCTGGCAGGTGGACTCTCACACTTAAATACACATACATGTGAGACAGAGACAGAGAGACAGAGAGACAGAGATTTTCTCCAAAGATGGAATCCAACGTTTCAAGGCTGTCGGGCAGTTATCGGAAGCTCTCGCCCACTTCTCTCTTGGACAGCCAGGGAGCTGAGAAGGAGAACAGTTCAAGGGAAACATTAAGCCACCAGTCACCACACTCTTTTGCCTTGACTTTCTTCTGTGTTTTAAGTCAGAGTTCCAATAGGATGGTTGTAAAGGCAACGGCTTGGTGCACAGAGGAGAGCCTCAGAGAGAGTCCTGGGGTCTGGATGTGGTTTGTGTGCCTCTTTAGGGTTCCTGTGCTGGGAACCTAATCCTCAGAGCTGGGCAATGGTATGGAAGCTTTTGGAGGTGGGCCTCGTGGGAGGTCCTGAAGTTATTGGGGGAGAGACAGAGTTGATGGAGTTCTTTTGAGAACGAGGGGGTCATTATAGAAGACTCGCTGCGGTTCCCAAGCTTTCATCTCACCACGGTTCTCTCTCTTTCTCCTTCCCTCTCTCCTTCCTTCATTCTCTTCTCCTCTCTCCTCACGCACTCCACTCCTATCAGGGTGATACACTGGGGGTAGCAGGTTGTCTTTCTAAAATCAGTGTTATTATATTGTTTGCACTTTCACTTTCTAATACTAACAGTGACCTCAATAAATCTCCTTTTTAAATAAAGTATCCAGCCTCAGCTATTTCATTATTACAACAGAAAATGGACATATACAGAGAACTAGTGGGAAACAAAGCCATTTTATATATATATATGAAAACAAAAATGGCACAACTCTAAGTTAGCAATCCTTCCTCTGTTTTACTTTCAAAAGCATATCCTGGAGCCTGGTTGGTTACAGCAGTGACTAGGAAATCCCACAAAGCTGCCAGAATCAACTTCAACCAGTTGATACTAGTCTTAAATAGTTTTAGTGTTGCTTTTGATATCTTTACAACCTTTTTGGGAATGGTGAGGCCTACAAAAAGAAAGACATTGGGGTCCCAGGAGGACATTGGGGTCCCAGGAGGCTGGGTTTGAATTCCGGTCTATTACCAGCAGCGGGAACGTAAGCTTCAGTTTCCTCTCTCTTCCTTTCCTTTTATCCACAACGATGCATGACATCTCAGATTCCTTGAGTATGAACCAAAAACTACAATGAGTGTCAACAGTTTCTGTCCATCCATCACCTCTCAGGCAGGTGAAAAAGAAACCAACCAATAACCATCTATCTAGGGATTTCCGGTTAAGATGGTGACTTGTTGGACGGATCCAGACGGCCCACAGAGGAAGATATTCAGCTGATTGGGAATGGGGAGGGGGAGCATTGAGGAATTGGGGATAGCAACTCATTGTTTGCCCACTAAATAATGTAACTCATTATGGACAATAAAAATAAATAAATAATAAAAAAATTAAAAATCAGAAAAAAATTAAAAAAAAAAAAGATGGTGACTTGTTACCATGTTAGAGATCTAGGGGTGAAATCAGAAGGCAGCAAGAACCGAGGACAGCCAAAATCTACAAACAAGACCAGAATTGATAGATGACTCCATGGCAGGAGATGAAGCACCCCTAACACAGAAGCTAGGGCCCAGGTGAAACCACAAAGGAAGTGGAGAGATGAGCAAGAGTGCTGCTCCCACAGTGAGCCTGACAACCTGTGCCAGGACGATGGAGACAGACACTGAGGATACTCAAAATACACCAAAGCAGAAATGCAGAAACTGCTAAGATCTCAACACTAAAGTAGACTTAAACATGCCCACCATGGCTCAGGGAATTTTGTGGAAGAGGGGGCAGAAAGACTGTAAGAGCCACAGGTGGAAAGAAATACCCAAAGGCATTGCCCCACCCACCCAATGATTGACTGCTGCTCACACAACTCCTAGCCCACAACCCCATGGTGCACACCAGCAATCCCACCGAGGAGGGCCCACAGTGGAGTGAGAGGAAGGAAATGGAGCCAACACACGATGTCTGACCAACAAACAATGACCTGTCAATCTGGTGACGTGTGTGTCCTGGGCCCAACCTGAAGTCAAACTTTACTACCTACACTAACATCAGGTCCTGTTTTTGGCCCATCAATGTTCAAGTTGGAAGGCATTGTCACTCACATAAAATGTGCAATACCATTAATTAATAATAGCATCATTCCCACTTATGTCTTCTAAGGTATCAGTTTATAGCCAGGCACTTGTAAGTCTTGTAAGTCCACTTGTAAGTCTGCACTCTGTCAGGCTGGTAAGCACTGCACATCAATTATGAGCTCCAGAAGGCGTCCTCACCTCCAAGCCCAGAGGAAAGCCTGACACGGGCCTGGGTACAGTGGAGCCACTTACTGGAGCCATAAAAAGACGCCTGAGTCGAGGAACAAGAGACTGGAGGCCTCTCATGAGGAAGATACCAGGAAGGGCTTGAGGTTGAGGAACTTGGAGTCTCCCATAGACACCAGCTCCCATGGGTGCTCCTGACTCTGAGGAGTGGGTTTGTGTGGTGAAAGTAGCCCTGCGTGGAGCACAGCACCCACAAAATAGCTTCTGCTCTGTTTTTTTCAAATCTTCCCTTTACTGCTTTTAGCAGAGTTTCACAGTTGATTATTTCGTTTCATAGATACTAGGTTTTGTGAGGCTTGGTTTCTGCTTTTGAAAATTGAAAGTTGCAATAACATAAAAAGAATAAAGTTTTATATTTCCCACAATTTAAAATTAACAGGCATGACCTTTGTTTCTATTAACTTTAGAATGAAAGAGGAAGAAAAGAAAGAAAGAAAGAAGATAGAAAGGAAGGAAGGAAGGAAGGAAAGAAGGAAATAAGATAGGAAGAAAGGGAGGGAGGGAAGAAGGGAGAGAGGGAGGGAGGGAGAGAGGGAAGGAAGAGAGGAGGGGCCAGCAGAGACATTAAGTACTACCCCTAAACCACCACAGAGACTAAAGCAGCCCTGTATCCTTTCATTCCTTATGGTGTTTCTAGTGTCTTATGTGTCCAGTGAAATGAGCACAGAGGGAAACGCATGGAGGAAGTTAGCAGTGACTACAAGCTCCAGTCAGGGAAAGAGCAAGGGTGCTCCTCACAGCAGGGTGACTATAGATTGTTACACAGGCACACTACAGATTTCAAAACTCTACAAGAATTTGTTACCATAAAGAAATGACAGGGGCCTGGAGTGATGTCTTTGCACTTAAAGCGCTTGCCTGCAAAGCCTAATGACCTGGGTTCTAATTCTCAGTACCCATGTAAAGCCACATGTACAAAGTGGCCCATGAATCTTGAATTTATTTGCAGAGGCAAGAAACCCAGGCACCCCCTCCGCTCTAATACATAAATAAAAACATTTTAAAACAACTGACATTTAAGGTGAATGTTGTGATGCTCACGTTTAATCCCAGCACTCAGGAGGCAGAGGTAGGAGGATCTCCATGAGTTCAAGGTCAACCTAAGACTACATAGTGAATTCCAGGTCAGCCTGGGCTAGAGCGAGCCCCAACCTTGAAAAACAAAACAAACACACACACAACTGACGTATAAAAGACAAAGAAAACCATACAGTGCAAGTATGTGTGTATTTTTAAAACTTGACTAATACATAAAACTTACACATGTTAATGGAGCACGGTGTAATGCTAGATGCATAGATACGGTGTGTTTAAATCACATTTTAAGCACATATATTACTTTACATATCTATCATTTATTTTTTATTTTATTTTATTTATTTGCAAGCAGAGAGAGGTGGAGGGGGAGAAAACGGGCACTCCAGGGCCACATCTCTGTAGCCAGCTATAAAACCCCTTTGTCAACTGGTGTTCGGGGCCAGTGCCTTATCTATGCTTGGCCCACCAGTGTAAATTCATAAATTCATAATAATAATAATAATCTCCAATCTCCTCTTGCAAAAAAAAGAAAATGCCAGAATGAATGATACCTAAATCTCTGCGTCCCAACAAAAAACTAAAATAAATTCAATATGCAAGTACATTATCTGTATATATTCCATCCATCTCCCACTTGCTTTCACACTCTATCTTATGTTTCTAAGATGTGCCAGCCAGGCCTGGTGGCACATTCCTGCCATCCTGGTGCTGGGAAGACTGACAGGAAAATCAAGAGTTCGAGGCCAGCCTAGGCTGCATGGGAAGACTGTCTCAAAACAAAATTATTAAGAAGGATTGATCAACCTTCTGAACATTTTAAAATTGTTTTTTATATTTCATCATAAGACAAAAGGCGCTGTCTTAATTTATTCCTCTATGAAGACATGCTTTCTTCACTTTCTTCTTCCTACTGTTTGTTCCAAGCATTGCTGTCAGAACGCTGTGGTGAGGAGGACCCTCATGAACACATGCAGAAGGCTGTCCAGTCTAGATGGCAGAACATAATTCCTAGGACATAATGTAGGTGCGTTTTCCAATTTCCTTGATGCTGCCAAAGTTTTCTCTAAGATGGCTTAACCAATTTTCGCTTCCAGCAACAACCAATGAGAGTCTCTTTCCCCATGAGTGTGCCAGCACTTGGATAGCTTGCCTACTTATTTTACCAATGTAGTGAAAGCTTTCTGCTTGTTCCTTGTATTTCCCCTCATGGTCCTGAGCATTGTTTGTCCTATGTGTAGGATATGTGGTGTTGATCATGTATGTAGATGTACAGGCCCCATGCGAACATGTATGGAGGTCAGAGGAGAGGGTCAGGTGTCCTCCTCAATAGATACAGAGTCTGTCACTGAGCTCAGAGCTGGTGTTTTTGGTCACACTGGCTAACCAGTGAGCCTGTCTCTGCTCCCCACAAGACTGGGGTCACAGGAATACATGGCCATGCACAGCTATTTATGCTGGAGAATTAAACTCAGGGTGAATCTTGGCTTCTCAGGAAAGCAAGCACTCTTACCTGATGAGCCAACTTCCCAGCCTTCCTTCCTTCCTTCTTTCCTTCCTTCCTTCCTTCCTTCCTTCCTTCCTTCCTTCCTT
>PVHP010019773.1:0-31386 GCA_004024765.1 Zapus hudsonius
TTTTTTTTTTTGCTGATTTTATTGACTGTTAGTAAAAGTGGCCTTTATCTGAATTAGACCTGGTTTCTTTCCTGCATCTCATGTTTCGGTAATTCCGTCCTCTCTCCATTGGCTTTTCTTTGAACATACATAGATTCAGTTCTTTTCATTGCTAAAAGTCAAGAGACGAAGAGAACTTTGTGTTTGATAGAGATTTTTCTATCCATATGTCATCTCTTTTATTACTTAATTAATCTTTGTGCTTTTTTTTCCTTCTCATGCACAAACTCTATACAACTTCCTGGGAAATGATGATACCCCAGAGTGCAGGCACTTTTCTGACTTGGGCCCAGCCAATGGCGTTGAGAGCTGTCGCTGCTGAAAAATCACCCTTCTTGTTTTACATGATGTGTCTATTAATGCAATCCGATATAGCATTTGCCTTTTGGTGACAGTGTTATACTGTTGAATCATATTCAATTTTTCATCCATTATTTCTTCCCTGGTGAATCACAGAACATTTGTCTTTATTAGCTCTTACAGTATTGATTTCCATCCTCTCCTTCTTCAATTGATATCACACCACATTTTAATCATATCTTCCCGACTCGATTCTTGTATCCTAACATAAGAAATATCCAAGTGGGAATTTTCTAAAAGCAAAGTTAAGGAAGCTTCGTTCTGTTATATTATGTTCTAAAGGTGCTGGTTGTTTGTAATCTTGGATGGTAGTCAGAAGGGCTCAATAAATTATTGACATTAATTTTATTTTGCTCTGAAAGAATTTTCTAACTCTGAATTACTAATGGTAATAGCTTTGGGCTAATTTACCATGAAAAACATGTGAAAATTTCATGCCCATGACATCTACTTAATGGGCAGGACAATAAATAGGCTACTCCATACTATAAGGTATCTGTTGTAAAACAGTTTTATTTTAAGGATTTAAAAATGTAACCCTAGGCAAGACATGTATAATGGGGTAAATGATGATATTTATTTTCAGCCAGACATTTGTTATAATTATGTAACAATTACAGGATATATCTTTGAGACATAAACAAGCTAAAGTTATATCACACACTCTATACCATTTCCCTTTATCCTATATATTTAAAAAATAATTTCTGAGGTAAGAGGATCACTGTGAGTTCAAGGCCAGCCTGGTTTACAGAAGAAGTTCCAGGTCAGACTGCAGTAGAGTGGGGGACCCTGTCTCAAAAAGAAACAAAGTAAAAACAACAACCCCCCCACATAACAAAATTTTCTTCTCTAGTTTAAAAAAAGATTATTTATAAATTGGCTATTGTAAGCTTCCAAAACTTTGTTTCTTCAGGAAAAGAATTTTGAAATTAATATTTAGGAACTGAATAAGCTCTAAACTGCAGTTAGAAGTTTACATTTCAACAGAAACAAAGCGCTGGAAAGATTTCTGACAGAATGCCATTCAGTCAACACAGGATAAGCCAGCCAGCCAGACACCAATGATCTTCAAACACAACCGAAAGCAGAACTACAGAGACCCCCTAAGACCTCAATAAAAAAGCAGCCTTAATATTCATCCACCATAACTCAGGGAACTGAGCGGAAGGGGGACGGAAAGATTGTAAGAGCCATGGTGGGGGAGAACTCCCAGAGACATGGCCCCCCTCAGTAACAACATACAAAGGGGGTGCAACTGGGTTGACTCCTAGGCTATCCATGGTCCCCAGCCCCATGGACTGATCCAGACTGCCCACGGAGGAGGATACCCAGCTGATTGGGGACAGAGAGGAGGGAAATTGGGGATGTCAACTCATTATCTGTTCATTAAATGTCTCTAATTATGGATAATAAAAAAAACCTAAAGAATTGCTACAGAGAATGCTTAATTGGATCAGGTTTCTTTGACATATGACTTTGCTTTCCTCCTGGCTTCAGTTATATGTGGACTCATCATAGTAGCTATAAGCAACTCATTATTCCTTTTAAGGAAAAAAGTCAACACGACAAAGCTTTATATTTAAATTACGAGCCCCCTTGTCCTTGCCATGTTTAATGATAGGTATTTATTGAAAGTGACTATAAAAGCTGGTTGAACCTAGAAAGAATACTGCTTGTTTCCAAGACTGTTCAAATAGAAAAAGCTTAATCTAATTTAGTTCTCCATTTTTGATATTTAAATTCCGAGATCTCTGCAGTAGTCTCAGGTGAGCATGGCTCCATCAAGGGACATCATCTTGTGAAAATCTCTGACCCCATTTCACTGGCCTGCTGTGGTTCAGCTGGACCCTCCTTTCAGGGGTGGAAATGGTACAGGAAGTCTCATTTTCTTTTGAGTATAATTTACTGTGCAACTTAAACTCTGGGCCTGTTTAATAGTCCCCACAGCAGAGTTTCTAGGCCAACAACTAAATCAGCTTTTGTGCTCTGTATTTGCAGACAAGCCTTATGATTTACAAAATTTAATAAGCTGGGCCCTCGTGACCAAGATCCTGCTTTTACAGTTGCAGTCAAAAGACCTTCCTCCCCCACCTCACAAAATGAAATAAATCCGCTCCCACTCTTGTTAGTTCATTAACACTGAATAAATTCTAGGGCATTTCTTTTGTTGGAGATGATAACACATGAGTGACGTTTTGCCTTGCTTTATGGAACTGATATTTCCTAGGTAGTATTTTTGAGAGTGTCAACCAAACAGAGCACACACAAAGGTCAGATGACTTCACCGTTTCTCATCTGTACCTTGATACATCAGGCTAAAATTGGTCATAAACCTGTCTCTTGTCACAGCTTGAAAGTTCATTTTGTGTGCGGTGGAAACATAGAAAGTTTTGTGTAGGTGTCCTGGCTTTTACTTATTTATTTATTTTTAAACACTGCCTCAGAGGCTACCGTTACATCAGTCTGGGTTGTGTTGCTTTGTGACATCAGATGGCTCTTTGAGATAAAATTTATTTTCAGACAGGGAGAATAAAAAGACAGGTGGGATTCTCTTTTGCTCACTACTGCCAACACCCATGCCCTGGTGGCCTCTGGAATCCTGGCTTGTCATCGTGTGATGCCCTTAAGCAAGTGACCTGAGGAACTCACAAGCTACCCAGACTCCCTGACAGGATGATAGTCTCTTAGGAACCCACACACCTGCTTCTATTATTTGCTATTAAGTAAAATGATGCTATTCATCCAATGTGAATTAGAAGTAACCCTGAGGTTACAAAACTGAAAGGCTGTTGTTACTGTTGAGATTACATACCAAAAAAAAAATGTTTCTTCCATTGTTTCAGGCATCTTCACCATTCCTTTGAAAGACAGATTTCCTAAAATCAAAATAGCCTCATACTACAAGCGCAGTCTTCTGTGTCCTGTTTCCTGTCTCCCTTGGCTCTCATCTCGTTTATTTCTCCCAATCAACATCCTGTTTTTTTTTTCAATTTTTTTAACATCCTGTTTTTATCCACTACATGATTCAAGTTCATGTAGTTTACTTCTGCTGCTTCCTTTTTTTTTTTTTTTAAATCATTCAATTCAGTCCTGAGGGAAGCTTTCCTATTACAAATGTATGCACTTCCCACTGTTTGGGAATATTGGCTTAAGCATAATGATAAATGTGAGAAAAATAGATATATTTTATTATCATAACCTGTCTGCTCCCTTTTCCTTCCACTACAAGGAGTTTTCACGGGTGTGAGGCAAAACAAATCGCAATCACCTGAGTGTTTCGCAGTCTGGTTCTGTCATCCTGAATGATGAATGCATTTGCTCTTTAGCAGAGAATTAATATGTCTCCACCTCGATCTGCATATCCACCTAGCCCTGCGCACTGCGCATGTCCAGAGAAGAAGCAACAGCTAAAGTGAACATGTTGGAAATATTTTTTATGGGATCAATGAAAGAAAATGTTTTATGTTCACATTTGAACATTTAAAGCCCGGGGTAAGACAGCTTTTAAGGTCAAGCAGAAAGGAGGATTTTCCTTTCCTTGGCATCCATCAACAGCCCTTGGAAGAGCAGTCAGCACCGGCGTAATTTAATATGCCTTCTCTAGGCAAAGGCAAAGAATGCCTCTTTGACATCATGTCACAACCTGTGCTTCAGCTGAAGATTTTCAGGTGGTCTGCTTTTCCGCATCGATTTCCTTTTATCATTGTAGACATTGTAGCTTCAACTCCCCCCTCTGCTGTTCTAGAAACAAACAAAAGAATTTCTCATAAAAATTATGATTCATCTGGCATTCAATTCCCACCCTGAAACAGGAAGCAGTTGTTGCCCTGCAGATGGAAGGCAGTCCTGTTCCAGGAGACACTGGCCTTGAGGGTCACTTCTAGACTGTGGCAGGGCTCCTTGGAGATTAGCTCAGGCTAGCCAAGCGAAGCTGAGAAAGGACAGATGGACGGCAGGGGCTGCTGGGGAGCAATCGCAGTGAGGACTGTTTCTTCTACTTGTTTCCCCCCAAAGGGCAGACTGTTGGTTCTGTCTGGGGAAGAGATTCTGGAAAGAGGAAATGACTGGACATAATGAATACATGATGAAAAAAATAAAGAGTTTAAAGAGTTTTGCTAGAACTGTATGTTGACATACAAATGCAGATATTGTATGTGCAAACATGCATGAGCACAGCATATAAACTTCACATCAGGGGAGAATATAGCTGTGAAAAATGAAAAGATCATAAATATTTTTGAAAATATAACAATAGTTAAGAATGTAGAAAAAAATGATCGCCCGTCACCCTTACCTCTTACCCCAGACATAACTCATGTAACTTGAAGACAATGCAATACATTGTCTCATTTCTCTTTAACATACAGATGAATCGAACATTAGGATATTTTTCTCATTGTTATTTTTGAAGAGAGTTTTTCTGTGAATTATGCTGCTTTAAAGATCTATGGTAGCTGTACAATGCACAACAAATTTCTGTATTTGCTGAAGAAAGTTACATGGAATAATCTGACTCATATGGGGTAGATCACTTTGGACATTGTATTTGGGGGTATACACTATCGTTTGGGGTTGGAGAGACGGTTAAGTGGTGAAAGGCTCTTATTTGCAAAGTTTGACTGCTTGGGTTTGATTCCCTAGCACCCATGTAAAGCCAGAGACACTAAGTGGTGCGTGTATCTGGGGTTCATCTACAGTGGCAGGAGGCCCTGGCATGCCAATACTCACTTATTCACTCCCTCTCCCTCTCAATAAATAAATAAATAAATAAATAAATATTAAAATAAATATATGACTCTGGGAACTGAGTGAAAGAGGGGGCGGAAAGATCTTAAGAGCCATGGTGGGGGAGAATATCCAGAGACATCACTTCCCTCAGCAACAACACAGAAAGGAGAGAAAAAAATCCTGACTATCTCTTGTGCAATTTACAACTCCTGACCCCATGGATTCATCCAGTATGCTGACTGAGGAGGGTCCCCAGTTGGTTGGGGACAGGGAGGAGGGAAATGCGGGTAGCATCTCACAAGATTTGCTCCTACAATGTATCTACTTATTGACAATAATTAACAAAATAAATAAATATACTTTAAAAAAAACTATAGTTTCTTAGGGTGGGATATTTTCTCTATCCATGGAATCCCGGGAGTTGTGAATAAAAAGATGACTTCGTTTAAACCCAGAATTTCAAAGGTAATTGAAAGTGTAGGGGAAAGGCTTCACCAAGATATCCTCCATTGGCTACACATGATAGAATGCTGGGAACATAGCTTGTAGCCACCTTTGGATTGTATATAGAAATTAGAAGAGCCAGTAGATGGCTTGGATTTCTTTTGATTTTGATTTGATTTAGATTTCTTTGAAATAGAACTCCAGGTAAATCACTGTTTTCCCCTGATACTAAAACAAGCAAAGGGAAAGTATACAAGGGATCAAGAATTCGCACCACTCGTGGTAGAATCCCAGGGAGGAATGCAAGCTTAATAGAAATGTGTTTGCTCCATTCAGCAGCTCAGGAATATTAGCCCAAAATGCTGTGCTAACTGAAGTAAAGGGAATGGAAGAAACTGTTGAGTCTAGCTTTATATAAATACTGCAAACACTTATGTATTCATTGGATTTTCTGATATCTAATTTAAACTATTATTGATTAGAATTCTTTGAAAACGACATTTGGTACCTTGAAATTGGTCCAGAAAGTCTTAATGGAGTGATATGTTATCATTCCTTCCAGGTATGAACAGGGACTATTTGAAAAACTGTCTGCAAACTAATGCATGAGAGAATCAGGTTATAAAATTGATAACATCGGTGAAAATCTCCAAGAATTCAGTTCATTTTGACAAGAACTTATTTAGCATTTACTTGGTGCCAGATATGATGTTAGGAATTAGCAATTATTAGATGAATAAGACAATGTAACTGTCCTAAAAGAATTTAGAGACTGGGGCAAGGAGATCAGTGGATTTCAAAACAATGGGAAACGTGTTATGAA
The DNA here is from genome assembly GCA_004024765.1 of Zapus hudsonius. Classification (NCBI taxonomy): domain Eukaryota; kingdom Metazoa; phylum Chordata; class Mammalia; order Rodentia; family Dipodidae; genus Zapus; species Zapus hudsonius. Next base: position 6,398 of record PVHP010019773.1, read on the forward strand.
AGAGATATTCCCACAGTGCAGCATGGGTTTGGGGTGATGTGTGGGGTGTCTGTGAACTCCAGGTGGGGAGTCAAACAGGCTTTTTGGAGAACAGAGTGCTCAGCTTATTTTCAAGAATTAATATTAACAACAACTAAAGAAATAGGACTTGGAATTATCTTAAAGAGATTATTTTGTATATCCTACCACCTTCATTTTTAAAATCCTTTTCACATATGAGACTCTATCTTAATTTTTAGAAACTTTGGTTTTTATCCCTCTAAGGGTAGAGACACCTCAAAGAGTAGAGTTTAATCACTCAACCAATGTAGTTAAGAAATTCTTCTGCTAAATCCATAACAGGGCTTTGCACGCTTTCAAGGCAAGCCACTAAAATGAGCATCTTCGATGCGCCAGGCACAGTTCTAGGCACTGAGGATACAGCTGTAAATAAAAGACCTCCCTGCCCTCATTACTCTTAAATCAAATCTAGTAATCTATCTTCAGCCCTTGTAGATTAGAAATCACACTCACATGCATGGTTCTTATTGTTTTCTACAACATTCCTGAGAGAAGAAGCAATGCAAAACCAGGTGTGGAGTTCGAAAAGATCTTGAGCTCATTTTGAGGCTTGCTGAATTTAAAGAGTCTTTATAGTAACACAAATGTTAAAGTAGGCATTTGAGTTTATAGAGTCCAGAGAAGAGGACTGGATTTAGGAGGAACATTGAAAGTCATTATTGTATATGTTTTTAATATTACATTTAATACAGCCATGGGAGTCATCTTTTGGAGAAAAAAATGAAACTGAGACACTGGCGTGGAAATAACATAACTTGTAGTTAAATAATAGCCAGGTAGAGCAGGATGGAGTAGGAACAAAGGGGAGGGGAGGAAAATGATACAGGACAACAGAGAACAGTGCAGATCCTGCTACTGGAGCTTGGGGAGGAGTGTGCCGTGAGCGAGGACATGGTCACTCCTAGAAGAGATTCTTTATATTCATGTAGCTTGAAAACAGAAAATTCTGATTGTTGCCAAAAGTGGGTGAATGTTATGGTAACTGAGAACCACTTAAGTAGGTGAATGGATGGAGTGCATGCTGCAGAGGGTTAGAGAAACTGACAGAAATACAGATGTCACCCAAGGAGGCTGGACCTCTTTACTGAGCAATCTAGCTCTGAAGAGAAGCTTAAAGGCATGCGGTGAACTCGGGGGCTTCTTAAGTGGAAGGGGAATGTTAGATATCTCTAAAGATGAAAAGGATCCCATTCAGAGGAGGATGAAGATACATAAGAAACAGAACATAGGGCTGGAAAGATTGCTCAGTGGTTAAGGTACTTGCATTCAGAGCCTAATGACCCCAGTTCAATTCCCCAGTACCCATGTAAGCCAGATACACAAAGTGGCACATGCATCTGGAATTCATTTGCAGTGGCTAGAAGCCCTGGTGAACCTATGTGCCCTCTCTTTCTCTCTCTGTATCTCTCTGTTTACAAATAAATAAAGATAGCATATCTTTTTTTTAAAGACAGAAGATGGCCAACAGTACAGAGAAAGAAGGATTTTTAGATAGGCAAGAGAGAGGGGTTACATAAAGTGTGTGTGTGTGTGTGTGTGTGTGTGTGTGTGTGTGTGTGTGTGTGTAAAAGGATTAATATAAAACAGAAGAAAGAACCTTTTTCTTTCAGAATGGGTGTGAGGATGAAGGTAGTAGGAAGAGACGGAATCTCTGTCACATGCCTTCTTTTCCCTCTTTGGAATAGGAATTTATTTGTTAAAATTGAGATAGAAATCACTGATGGTATAATTAGATCTCTATGTTATTCAAACCTTAGTTTTCCCTTAGAGTTTGACTCTGTGTTGGTGTCCATCAACTGGATGTCCCCCATGATCTCATGTGTTTGGATGGCAATTTGGGAGGTGAAGCTGTGCTGGAGGAGGTGTGTTGTTGTTGGGGAAGGCTTAGGGGTGTTACAGAGATCAGCTCACTCTCCTGCTGCCGTTGTCCACCTGCTGTGGCAGCAGTAATGTCCAGCCTCTGCTCATGCTATGCTTTCCCCTGCTGTCATGGAGCTTCCTCTCAGAACTGCAAGTCAAAATAAGACAGAGAGAAAACGGATATGCCAGGGCCTCTTGACTCTGCAAATGAACTCCAGATGGATGCACCACTTTGTGCAGCTGGCTTTACATAGGCACAGAGGAAGTGAAGCACCATGGCCAGTAGGCTTTGCAAACAAGCACCTTTCACTGCTGAGCCATCTTCCCAGCCCATTGTACTATTTAGTGACATATATGTAACAGGAGCTTCTAATTCTCTTGCCTCAGACTCCATCCATTCTCTCACATTCTCCACACCACTAAAAAACTAATTTTTCAAAGTGTCTCTTTCTTTTTGTCACTCTTGCTCATAACCTCAGTAGTTTCTCATTACCTTCAGGAAGGGTATTCAGAGCCCTGCTCTGAAGGCAGCCATGTCTTGTCAAGAGAAACCTGTGTTGTTAGAGTACTTTTAATTTCTGATTTAGCATGATGCAATTTGTAGTATAAATACTGCTTTCTATCTGTAAGGATATTGATTAGCTTGGAATTTAGGTCACACTCCTCCATTGAATAATATTAAAAACATAATTGTTCTCTTTCATGCTAGTCTACAAAACACATTTGGCAATTTATAATGGAAACCTATGCATTTAAAATAAAAATGTTTTTTAAAATGGTGGAAAAAGCAGAAAGCAATCCCACTGCACAAAGTATCTGAAATATTTTATCTCCATGTGTTTCTCTAGCCCAGTAACTTCTGGGAATAGGTCCTTGAGCAATTCATCCAGGTCTACCTTGGCTCGGAAACATATTCCCACTAAGCTGTAAATGATTGATTTCAGATCAGCCTTTGAGCTGATAGCAGGAAGGGAGAGAGAGTGTGGAAATTTTGGATGCCTGGATGGACTCAGAAGTAGTAGCAAAAATAACTGAAATGTCCTACTAGCCTGGCGTCTCATTGTGTGGCCTCTTTCAATCAAGGTTGCCAGGTGCATTTTCATGTTGTCTTTTCTAGGTCCTTCTAATGATTTGGGTTTCAGAGTACTGCTATTAGCTATTCAGGGGAAAAGAGTAAAGTGACTTTTTTTGAACTCTCTAAACTTGTGCTCCCTCCCAGACAGGCACCAAGTCCCTTCAGAGGAAAGGGTGGTAGGCAGCTATTTTTAAGCCTTTGTGTTCTATATCTCCCTTATTTTTAGTTACTACATTTTGTTCTGAGGTGGCTCATCCATAGTATACTTGAGGACACTGCTATTGATGGTCATTAAAAGCTTTTCCTCATTATTATCAACATCGTTATAAAGAACATCAAATACAGGATGCCCAGTGCACACGTATGGATGCTTAAAAAATGTTGCTGGAAGCAGAGAAAGAAGGCTCTTCTCACAGTCAGGATCAATACTAATGTTCTCCAGAGTCACCTTTAGAGAAAACATGCAGGTTGGGAAGTGGGAAAGAAATCAGAGATGAGATTTTCTTTATCTAGTAGTTATTAGCTACTTCTGCAAAAATAAGGATATATCTAAAGAAGAAATTTACTATAAGACACATATTTAGTTAAAATTAATAGCATAAGGGTTGGAGAGATTGCTCAGTGGTTAAAGCACTTGTCTGCAAAGCCCAATAACCTGGGTTCAGTTCTCCAGACCTAAGTAAAGCCAGATGCACAAAGTGGCTCATGCATCTGGAATTCACTTGCAGTGGCTAGAGGCTGGTGCACCATTCTCTCTGTCTCTGCTTGGAGACATATATATATATATATGTATATATATATATATACACACACACACATATATATGGCTACATGGAAGCTGAACAGAAGAAGATGAGAATATCTTAATGTTTGCTGGTGATTTAGTGTTCTAGATGGTTAAGGGGAGGAGTTACTAGCTCCCCTCCGAAACAATGAGTCAATGAGGCTGTATACACACACACACACACACACACACACACACACACACACACACACACACACACAGAGAGAGAGAGAGAGAGAGAGAGAGAGAGAGAGAGAGAGAGAGAGAGAGAGAGCCTCCTGAGTTACCCAAACATTCGCTTCTAAAAGGAGTGCTTCCCTTCAAATTCATTTTTGCAAAGGAGAGAGTAACAGGCCCTGTTTGCTGTGCAGGCCTCTTACCTGTTTTCTTATTATGGTGTCTCCTCAGCTCTGGAATTCCTTCTTCCTCCTATTTACTTGTAGAACTGAGAGCTGAATCGTTTCTATAAATTTTCATTTTACAACCTAGAGAGAAAGCTGGCTATGGAAACTGGCTGATGAATTATGCTGACCTGAGCAAGAGATTTAATTTCCTAGAGCTTCAATTTCCCTACCTAAAACAATGACACAGAAATCCCCATCATGTAGGGTTATGGAAGGAACCAGGTAAGATACCCGAGATAATCGCGATATCTGTCTTCTCTCTAAAGCTCCTAGTGACACAGGCAGGGGAACAGGTTTTGATGATTTCTTACCCGTCTGCATCTTAGTCAATATCAAAAGACTTTCTGTCCTTGTACAACACCTGCTGCTGAGGGAGGAGCAAAGGAAGCTGGAGACAGCAGAGAATATTGAAAATGTCTCCTAATTCCCTGAGGTCTGCTTTGATCTTTTTCCTTTGTTGAGGGCTCCTTTTACTTTTATCCTCCAGGCCAGCAAATAGATATGATATTCAAGATATTGAATTCCTCAATGTCTTGATAATATTTCCTTCCCCTTTTTCTCCACCAGAAAGGACATTGCAACACAATGGTCGATGAGGCTGGAATAAAAGGAGACTGTTATGTGAGGAAGGGCTCATGAGCTTACCCAGAAGGGGTCTGTTTTGTTAGAGTATTGTTCTTTAAGGGAAAAATGCTAATTTGCTTTGGTCTGTCTACTGAAAACATAAAATTTGTTCTTCTAGGGCTAAGGGTGTATGTAGCCGTTAATAAAAAACTTGCCTAAAGAAATTTTTAAAAAGACAAAAGAAATACAAAAACAAAAACACACAACCAAAAAAACTTCCTTACCATGCACAAAACCATAGGTTTGATCCCCAGCACTGTGAACTTTTTCTCCAAAAGTGAAAATGTTTTATTTGTTTTTCTGATCAACAGAATAGGTAATCTTTTTTAAAAAAATGAGAAATGAAAGTAAGCATAAGGGTAAAAAAGGAAGCACTCATAAAACTGTGACCTGGATATTCTTTAAATCATGGAAGATATTTTTTTATTGTCCATAATGAGTTACATTGTTTAGTGGGCCAACAATGAGTTGTTATCCCCAATTCCTCATTGCCCCCCTTCCCCATCCCCAGTCAGCTGGATATCCTCCTCTGTGGGCAGTCTGGATCAGTCCTTATGACAGGGGACCATGGATAGCCTAGTATTCAGCTGGGTTCTCCTGACCCAAGTGTGTTGTTACTGAGGGGTGCCATGCCTCTGATAATCTATTTTGCTCCCAGTATATCATAATATTTCTTATCAGGCTTCTACTGATGGACATCAGGTAAGGGTTGCTTACATAAAAAAAATGAAACTAATGCAGAATCCAATGATACGTATTGTTATATAGTTTTATCCAATATATTCACAGATTTTTCTATCAAAAATTACACACACACAGTAACTCAGGTGGCATTGAACTTGCTCTGTAGCCCAATGCAGCCTTAAGCCACAGTTTTCCTGTTCCAGCGTCCCAGGTGCTAAGTTCATCAGGTACCACTCTGCTCAGCTTACCTTTACTCACTTTATTGTAAACAGGGGCTTTATATGGAGCTAAACCTGACTTTCGACTTGTGATTCACCTGTCTCAGCATCTCACATGTTGTGATTACAGATGTGTGCTCCTGTGCTCATTCTGAAATACTATTATTACATCATTTTAGCCAGCTTTCTGTAAAGGTAAGTGCCTAATTACAAAAAAAAAACTTACAAATCACCTAAAGACATTTCAGACTTAATGTGAGAACAATGGCAAGCCATTAAATTATATAAATTAAGAATCTGATATGGTCATTCTTGAACTTTAGAAAGTTGTAATGGTTAGGGTTCAGTCGCAGACAACGGGACCATATTTGGTCAACATCAGCAGTAAAGGATTTAGGACAGGGTGTTAAGCAGATGGTAGACTTGGAAGGGCATTGCTGCTGGCTGGACCAGGAGGGAATACCTCTGCAGCCACTCCTTCTTATCAAGAGCCCCACTGCCTTGGCTACTCTCAAGGAAGCTGCTGATGCTGGACCTGCCCCTTGGTACAAAGGCTTTGGCTTAAAGTTTGGGACCAGCTGGACATCAAAGCCATACTCCCCATTCCTGACTGAATAGCAAAATCACCTAGAGTGCTTTACAAAAGTTCAACAATTTAGCCAGCATCCCCAGAGTCTGCATTTAATTGATCTGGAGCAAGGCCCAAACCAAAATATGCCCTCAGTGTTGCTTGGGCAAAGTTTTGGTTGATAATAATCAAAGAAGGAGCTCCACGAGGGCTGCCCGTGGGCCAACTGAATTGCAATTCTGCCAGTGCTGTCTGAAGACCTCAGCAGCAGTCACTTCTGTTCTCCAATTGGGAGCATGGTCCTGCTTGGAAATACCCTGAGATAAATGCAGAAGGACAATAGATTGGGAAAAGTAGCCTTTAAGCATGTCAGTCTCTGTGCACTGTGGGAGGAGAGGACCAAAGGGTGTTAAGAAGACAGCTGGGAAAGGAGTAAAAACCTCCAGTAGGAGCGCAGACAACTAGGGAATAGGTCTGATTTAGGAGACTGACAATGAACAAAGCATGGATTAACCTATTTGAAGAAAAATTGAAGAGCTGGAATAGATGGACTTGGTCATTTTCAATGCATGGTTGATAGAAAGGAAAGAGTGAAAGAGCTAGGGTGTGGTCAGGGGTAGTTTGTTCTGATTGGACCTTTCATGTTGGGGAGCTTGTTTAGGAGTGGAGGGGAAGAACAGTGCATTTAGGTTCACTGATGCTTGGTAGATGGTTCTGTAGCCAGATGTGATTCTCAGGAAAAAGATCTGAAGTAAATTTCACATTTTAATAAATACCTGAGAGGGAATGAGGCCACAGAGGCATAGAATCTAAGGCAGAGTTATGAGGAACATCAGAATATGAAGCAAGCCCAGAAGATGTGTAGCCCACACAGGGCTACTTCATGCACCTTTGCAAATATGATAAAAACCCCTTGAGTTGTTCTTTGTAAAAGGGTAAGCTTCATGTTATATGAATTGCATCTCAATACAGCCTTGTTAAAAAAAAATCAAAGGAAGAAGGCTTTCAAGAAAAATAGTTTGAGGTCAATATGTCAATTGCTGTCAAAATGCCAAGCTTCCATTGCAACAAATAACATTGACAACAGCATTTTCTGAGGCGTAGTGAGGGTGCAAATCATATTGCAGTCAGTGGGAGGTAAGGTGCTTATAGACTGTGAGCACAGACCATACTTTCAAGAACTTATAGCGGAAAGAGGAGAGAAATGAGGCAATAACTGGAGCGAATGTGGAAAGAATCATAGATTGAAGTTTGGGATTTTTTTTTCTTTTTTCTGAATGGGGTAGAAGAGAGACCAGGGCCCGGTGAGATGCTGATAGGAAAATTCAGCAGAGCAGGAGAATAGGAGCGAGGAGAAAATACATGGACAGCCATTGCTGCCAAGGGAGGAGGGAGGGCCTGGAGGCTGAGAACAGAGAGCATTTAAAATCACTGCTTGAACAAAGAGAGAGAGAGAGAGAGAGAGAGAGAGAGAGAGAGAGAGAGAGAGAGAGAGAGGAGGAAAGAAAGCTGCTGGCTTTGAGGGTTTCATTGAGACTGGAGGCTTTCGATTTATGGCCTTCATTCCTTCACTCATTCTTTTTTGTTCATTCATTCACTGAACATTTATACTGTTCCAATAACATCATAAAAAGGATATATTGTTAAAAGAAATTTTTACTTATGAGATAGAGTGAGAATGAAAGAGAGAGAGAACGAGAAAGAGAATGGGCACACCAGGGCCTCTAGCCAACACAAATGAACTCCAGATGCATGCACCACCTTGTGCCCCTGGCTTTATATGGGAAATGGGGGATTGAACAGTGGTCCTTAGGCTATGCAGGCAAGTACCTTAACTGTGGAGCCATCCCTCCAATTCCCTGATATACTAATTATATATATATGTATATATATACTATGTATAATATAATAATATATATATGTATGTACACATATATAATAAGATATGAAATTTAGGACTAGAATTTTGCAGAAAGATGCATGAAAACAGCAGGGGGAGAGCTGAAGATGTGGCAGCAGAGTGACTAAAGTTCACATGTTCTGGGTTAATGAAGAAGGCAGAGGTCTTGCTAAAGTTAGGGCACGATCAAAGGGACTATGATCTACTGTGTGCTTCCTCAGTAGAGTCATATACAATGTTACAGGTTATATTACCCTCCCAACCACAGGGATATGGGAAGATTAAGAAGCCCACGCATGATCACAGACTTGAATGTGACAGAATTGGCATGAGCCCCGGGCAGCTGCACCAGAGTCCTGGTTCTGACCACTGAGCTACTTTGAAGCTATGAGTATAGGGTAAATAATCGAGGGAGAGAATTGGGAAGATGAGAATTGGGATTATTACATTGTAATGTTTTGATTTAAGATATTAGATAGCAAAGACATGGTGAAGGACCAGGGCTACTCCCTAAAACATGGATGGTAGAATTTGAATGGCAGGGAGGGTTATTTTGAAATTGTAGAAATAAGAAATTGTTTTTGTAGTCCTGGGGTCAAATTCAAGCCTTGCGAATGACAGGCAGGCACATTACTACTGAGTTACGTCCACATACGCAAATAGGAAGTTTTTAAGGTCTTTGTTTGATGTATTGTAATACCTATAAATTCAGCTTTCTGGGAATGATGGAAGAACACGAGATGGGGAAGAGAGAGGAAGTCTGCAAGTGACAGTTCTGGTAGTTGCCTTTCTTTTCTTTTCTGCTTCTTTTCTTTTCTGTTACATTCTCAAAGGGAAAAAAACCCCAAAGAAATATAAAATATCTGCCCAGACATTAACCCAAGGATAGACCTGTAGAGAATCAGGGAATCCTGGTGTAGTGGTAAGGGTTTTATATTCTGTACTTATTCTTTGTGGAAATCTCGGGAAAAATCAATTTTCTTATACTTAATTTCTGATTAATTTAATGACTTTCTCAGTAAGTAGAAAACGAGCTTTGATGCCAATATATGCTGATGCCCACAGCAATGATACATAAACCCATGAGCCCATAGCTCTCAGAAACATCAAGCCGACGCCTGTCTCATCTTTTCTCCTGGTTCCCTATGCCCGGAACATTCTCCAGACATCTGCAAAGCACACTCACATTTCCTTCAGATCTCATCTCAAATATCATCTTCTTAGAGAGATCAGCTAGTGTCCCTTTATGAAATACCACCGAGCTGTCCTTTCAGCAGCTGCTCTCTCGCCTCATTTTTCTCGATGGCACTTATCGCAATATGAAATAATTGATACTTGTTTGTTCATTGTCTGCCTCTTCCAGAAGGATCTGTGCTCCGTGAGGGCTGAGGCGGTCACTTTTGTTCACATCTGTCATGCTCAGTACTTGGAACTGTGCCAGGTACCGATAGCAGGGATGTGTGCATATCTGTCCATGCAGAGTGCAGACTGTCTGGTGATCACTAGAAAAGAAGGATCTTGATTATTTCCTCAGCTGTTGCCCTGTGCAGCTCATTACTAACTCCTACTTGAGGTGTCTCATAACCACTTTTGGTCTTCCTTACATTACTCTATAAACTTCTCTGCTCTCTACACACTGTTTTACCACAGGCATAAATAGCTATTTCCTTCTCCAAGTCGATTCTAATATATTGTACCAACTATGGGAGACTAGCAGTAGAGTTTGTCATTAGGTCATAGAGGTTTGAGGTCTCTGGCTTCATCTCTTGTTTCTAGTCATCCTGGGGTGGAAGTAAAGTGTGATCTGTTCTTTCTCATTTCCTCTTTTTCTACTGATCCCAGGAGTCCCTCTCCTCCCCACAAAAAACCCCCAAAGGAACAGGGATTCTATGTCAATGCATCCGAGATACTTATACATCAATATTTATTGAACCAGTATTCACAATAGCTATTACAAAACCAGCCCATGTGTCCAAACAACAGGAGAATACATCAGGAAAACGTGGCCTATATACACATACAATAGAATATTTTTAGCCATAAAGGAAAATGAAGTCATGTCATTTGTAGGAAAATGGTTGTAAGAATAATCATATTAAGCCAGACTCAGAAAGACAAATATCAAATGTTTTTTTCTCATTTATAAATGGTATTGATATTTTATATAGTTATATAAGATCATGTAAGTACATATAAAATGAAAGCCGAAGTGAAACTTTCTAGGGGAATGTTGTAGTTATCTTTGCATTGTTGGGATAAAGCAGCTGATGGGAGGCAAAGTTTTTATTTTGGCTTCCAGACTTGAGGGGAAGCTTCATGATGGCAAAAGAAAGCATCATAACTGGTGGAAAACAGCAGCAGGAAAGTGCACTGAACTCTAGCAAGAAGAAGTTGGCTATAACACCCCTAATTCCCGCCAACAGCACACCTCCTTCAACAAGGCTCTACTGCATAAATTACCACCAGTATGAGTATTTGGGGAAAATCTGATTCAAATCACCACAAGGAACAATGGGGACCATCAGGAGGAGCACAAGAAAGGGAAGGTAGAAAGTGTGGGGGAATTTGTTCAAAATTTCAAATAGAGTTATTAAAAAAGCCACAAAAACACCCAATTCCTTTCTCTGTGGGTGACAAGTTAAAATGATCTAGCATCAGGTTACATAAAAAACAACTTTATGACCCCAAAAGATACTCCCGTTTCATGATGTTCCCTAACTTGTGATTACAGTACACATTGTCACCTATGACCTTCTACCTGATCTTTACTTTCAACACTTCCAAATCATTGTAGTTACAAAACCAACCCAAACACATGTGGTTTCTCTCCCTTCTGTCTTGCGTATTGTTAGAATCATCCTGCCTGAGTGCAGAGGTTGAAAGCCACAAGGGGCAACAGCAGAGGCTTAGTGAGAAGTGGATGAGTTGTCTGGGGGGGGAGGTTGGACGGTGGGTGGAGGGGGTTCAGTGTAGACTAGATGTGTGGTAAAGTAGGAGGGACACTGAAGAAACAACTATACATCCTAATTTCTGGTTTGGCAAATTTGGCTAGCATCTGATATTTCCAAACTAAGAGTTCTTGTTTTAGGACATCTTCAAATCCAAGGCCAATCTTTATGTTTATTGACTTTATCCTTCCATTCGTATACATCTGTGAACATAGAGTGTGACATCTGATACAGACAGCCCATGGAGGAGGATATCCAACTGTTCGGGGATGGAGAGGGGGGATTGGGGAATTGGGGATAACAACTCATTATTTGCCCACTAAATAATGTAACTCATTATGGACAATAAACATATATTTAAAAAAAAGACAAAAGCAAAACCAGAGGATTTCCATGCTTCCCTATAATCTTTAAGACTTTCTGCTATTCCTTAATGCTTAAACCATTACTGATCTATTTAATTATAAGACAAGACATTTTATACAATTTTTTGACAATACAGAATCATTCCAGACATTGTGATATAAATTTTTGTAAATAATTGTTACAATACAAAGTGATAGGTTTCATCATGGCATCTTCACATATATGTACTTTGTTCTATTCATTCCCTCCCCACTGCCCTTGTCTGTGCCCTCCTCCTCCAGCAGATTCCCTTCGTGAGCGAGTCCCCCTTCCATCTTTCCTATTACATATCAACATGTACTCCATTCCACTCTGATCCCCACCTCCATTGCTCCAAGAGCAAGGTCTTCCCATGCTCATGATCCCCTTTATGCTGACGGAGGTGGGATAGAACTTAAAGCAGCTTTTGTAGATAAGTGAGGTCTCATGATCCCCTCCCTTTTCATGACAGGCTCAATTGCATATGGCTCCTGTGTAGAAAATAACTACTGTGAGTTAATGAATAGAACAGTCAAGTTGCATTCAGAAGACAGCATTCCAAAGCACTTGTTGCGGTCAGCTTTCTAGTTGTTGCACAGAAAGAACCCAAGCAAAAGCGGCTTATGGAGGAATGGGTTTATTTGGCTTACGGACTCGAGGGGAGACTCCATCCTGGCAGGGAAAACGATGGCATGAGCAGAGAGCTGGACATCACCTCCACCACAGCACTGCAAACAGCGGCAGGAAGGTGTGCCAAACACTAGCAAGGGGAAGCTGGCTTATAACCCCATAAGCCCAACAACACAGCTCTAGTGAGGTTCTAATTCCCAAATTGCCATCAGCTGAGGATCGATCTATCAGAACACATTCATTTGTTTGTGGGGGACACCTGGATCAAACCATGACAGCACTCCTCCACATCTTCCATCTCTTACACACACACACACACACACACACACACACACACGTGTGTGTGTGTATTTCTATTTCTTCTTTTGAGAAATCTCTGTTCCATTCACTAACACATTTATTCATTGGAGAGTTTGCTTTTCAGTGTTCAACTTTTTCATTTATATATACTTTATATATCCTTTATATATCTGAGACATCTCCTGTGTGGTTTGGGGTTGGCAAAAATTTTTCTTATGGTATAGGCTGTCTCCTCTCTCTGGGGATTGATTCCTTTGTTGTGTAAAAGACTCAATTTTTTTTTTTTTGATGTGAGCTATTTGGATTATTTTCTGTGTCATTGGCATCCTGTTAAGAAATGTTTGCCAATGTCTATATCTTAAAATGTTAATTGTGTTTCTCTCCAGCAGTTTCAAAGTTTTAGGTCTTTAGTTAAAGTTTTTAATCAATTTTGAATTGGAGATTATTCATGGTTAGAGACATAAATCTAGTTTTATTCCAGATTTCCTTTCATCATTTGTTTAGGAATCTGCCATTCTTCCAATGTATTCTTTGGACAGCTTTGTCAAAAATTAGATTAGGTGGCTAGCACCATGTGAGTTTATTTCTGGCCTCTCTATTCTAAGCCATTGTCTATTTTTGTGTCAGTACCATGGTGTCTTTGTCACTATGGCTTTGTAATATAATTTGAGATTGGGTGTTATAACAACTTCATCATCACTCTTTCTGTTTAGGTTTATTTTCACTTCTTAGAGCCCTTTCTCTATCTGAGTTTAAAAATTGTTTCTGCTAGTTCATTGAAGAATATTATTGGAATTTTGATAGATATTGCATTGAATCTGTGGATTGATTTTGGTAATATAGCTATTTTCACAATATTAACTGTTTAGCCATGAGCATGAGCAGAATCTTTCTCTTCCAGCATCTTTAATTTTTTTCTTTAGCTTTGTCAAGTTTTCATTGCGGTGGCCTTCCATGTCTTTGTTTATTCTAAAGTAGATTATTATTTTTGAGGCTTATTTAAATGGATTTTTCCCCTAATTTATGTTTCAGTGAGTTCATTATTGGTGTATATAAAAGATACTGATTTTATATCATATGATGATACATATCCTGTTACTTGTTTGAAAGTGTTATCTAGGTCTCAGAATATTCTGGTGTTTTTTTTAAGTATAGTATTATGTCATTTGCAAATAGAAGTAATATGACTTATTTTTTATTTACATCCTTCTTATTTTTCCTCTTATTGCTCTAATGAATACTTTGAGCACAATATTGACTATATTAAGAGTGGAGAGAGTGGACATCCTTTTCTTGATGCACATTGTAGAAGAAATCTTAGTTTCTTCCAAAAATGTTGACTATAGGTCTGTTGTACATAGCCTTTATTATATTGATGGATTTTTTAAATCAATAATTTCCTTTGGACTTTTATTATGAAGGGACATTGAACTTTTTGAAGGTCTTTTCCATATCAGTTGAGATGATCACCCTGTGGTTTCTGTCTGTAGGTATATTTCTGTGCTGAATTATACTTACTGATTTGCATATATAGAACCAACCTTATGTCCCTAAAATGAAACGAATTTGGTTATAGTAGATGATTATCTTAATATATTTCTGGATTTAATTTAAATGCATTCTGTTGAGACTTTTGCAGATATATTAATCATCAGGGAAATTGGTCTACAGTTGTCTTTGTTGTATCCTATCCAGTTTTGGTGTCAGGGTAATAATGCTGGTTCCATAAAATGAGTTTAGTAGTGTTCCTTCCATTTCTGTTTGATGGAAAAACTCGAGGAAAATTTGTTTTGGCCCTTTTTAGTGGTTTGATAGAATTTGGCAGGGAAATAATCTAGTCCTGAAATTTCTTTGTTGGTAGGCTTAAATTTTATTGTTTGCTATGTATTTATTTAAGGCAGCTTAATCTTCTTGATTTAATTTTGATAGGTAATACATGTCTAGAGATTTATTCATTTTTTCTAGATTTTCCAGTTTTTTGGGAATATAAGTTTTCCATGCATTCCCTATGATTTCTTTCATTGAAATCTGTAGTTACCTCCTATTTTATATTTCTAATTTGGGTCTTCTCTTTTTCTTCTTGTCAGTTTGACTATGTGGTTGTTAATCTTACTTATTAAAAGAATAAACTGAATTTATTGTGTGTATTATTATTTTAGTTTCCATTTCATTAATTTCTACCTTAATCTTCATGTTTTCTTGCTGCAGACTGCTTTTTGGTTTGGATTTTTCTTATTTCTTTAGGACTTGGAGGTGCACCATTAGGTTATTTACTTGAGGTCTTTCTTTCTTTCTTTTTTAATGTAAGTATGCATAACTGTAAACTTTCCTCTTATAACTGCTCTAACTAAATCCCCAAAGTCCTAATAACTTGTGTGTTCATTTTCATTTTATTTTAGCAATTTTTATATGTTCTTCCTGATTTCTTCAGTGGCTCACTGACTATTCCAAGAGTGCATTGCTTAGTCTCCTTATATTTATAAAGTTTGTATTTATATAAACATTTATATTTATATTTATAAATATAAACTTATATTTATAAAGAATATAGTAATTCTCTAGTTTTATTGAGCTCTTATCTAATAAGGCATATTATTTTATTTCTTTAGTATTTGGTAACATTTAATTTTAGATTAAAATGAAGTTTATTTTAGAGAAAGTTCCATGGTCTTCTGAGAATGATGTATAGTTTGTTTCTGTTGGATGTAACACATTTAACCTGTGGTGTAGTTTAACTCTGAGGCTTGTCAATTTTCAATTTGGAAGACTTATCTAAAAATTAGACTAGGGAATTTAAATAGCCCACTTTATTGTATCAGTACTTATATGGCTTTTCAATATACACTAGTGTTTGTTTTATGAAATTTGGTACCTCAGTTTTGGTACATAATTTATAATTTTATTTTATGAATTTTTTAATGTCTTCTTTATGAATTATTCCTTTTAAAAATATTTTATTTATTGATTTGCAAACAGAGAGAGAGAGAGAGAAAGAGAGAGAGAGACATGGTTCACCAGACATGAGAGACAGGTTGCACCAGGACCTCTAGCCACTGCAAACTCCAGATGCATATACCACTTTGTGCATTTGGTTTTCTGTGAGTACTGGAGTATTAAACTCCTATTGTTAGGCTTTGCTGGCAAGTGCCTTAAGCGCAGAGCCATCTCTAGCCCAGAATCATTCCCTTTATTAATATGTAGTGTCCTTTTTTTTTTTTTACATCTTTTGACTAAATTTGGTTTGAAGTCTATTTTTTGGCGGGAGGAGGTTTTGGGTAGGGTCTCACTTTAGCCCAGGGCGACCTGGAATTCACATGTAGTCTCAGGATGGCTTCAAACTCAAGGTGATCTTCCTACCTCTGCCTCCTGAGTGCTGGGATTGAAGGTGTGCACCACCATGCCCAGCTCCTCTGAAGTTAATTTTATCAGGCACTGGACTAGCTATGATAGCCTGCTGTCCATTTCTGTTTACTTCAGAGAATTTTTCCACCTTCTGACTCTCACTCTGTGGGTTCCATTACCAGTAAAGTAGAACACTGGAAGTAGTTTTTTAATCCAGTCAGACAGTAAGTTTCTATTGGTAAATTTAGACTATTAACATTTAATGTTATTATGGAGATGTTTATGAATTCCTATAATTTTCTTGGTTGTTTGTCTGGTTGGCTGTATAATTGTTTGTTTTTTACTTATTCATCATTAATGCCAAGAATTTACTGTGTTTTACGTGATGGAATCCTTCCTAGCTCTTCCTTGTTTACTCATTCTTCTCTTGAAATTTATCCTTTCCTATGTTCTCATGAATAAAACCGTTTTTTTTTCTCCATTGTGTACTATATTTCTTTAAGTATCTTCTGCAGTGCAACCTTGGTGGTCATGAACTGCCATGATTTGTGCTTGTTTTGTAAGGTTTGTATTTCTTAATCAATTTTAAAAGATAGGTTTTCTTGATATATTACTCTTGGTTGGCAGTTATTTACTTTCAGGGCTTGAAATATTCATTGTTTTCCTGGTTTGAGGATCATTGAGAGATCAAATACTTTTCTAATGTTTCTGCCTTTGTAGATGAGTTGTTTTTTTTGCCTCAGCTTCTAGTATTGTTTCTTTGTTTTGTATTTTTGACATATTGACATATTTTCTGAGGTAGTTCTTTTCCAGTCATTATATGTTTGGGGTTCTAAATAACTCATGTTTCACTTTTTATTTAAACTTGGAAAATGTTTTCACTATTTCATTGAATGGATTCTTTATATATTTAATGTTTATATCCTTTGATCCATATATTTTAGTTTGGTCCTTGATCCCAGAGTTCTTACATGTGATTATTTATTTTTTTCTCATTAATATTTGAATGAAGCATCTCATCAACTTTGCACTTCATCCTCAAATTCTTTCTTTTCTCTTAGCATATCTTAGTGGTGATACACTCCACTGGCTATTATATATTATATATCATATATCATATATTATATATTATATATCATGTATCATATATTTACATATGCAGTATATATAATGTATAAACACATATAGTAGCAAAATGTCTGAAAATGAATATATATATATATCCATATGACCACAAAGCAAAAGAAAAGGAAAAAGAAAAAGAAACAAGAGTCAGGATCTGAGCAGTTTCCCTCCACCTTGTCCTGGAAAGCTGGAGTCTGCTCATTCTGCGCATGCAGGCCGGTCGGCTGAACGGTGTGCTGTTGTCTTTGCTGCATTTGTATTGGACAAGTGTCTGATGCCTGGCACATTTGTCTTCACAGTGGCTACTTAGCACCTCAGGAGTCTCTTCTGGCCACACTTAGCTTTGCATTCTGTGGACTCGGAAGACTCCTTCACCTTCCTGGCTCTCCCTAGCTCATAATCTGTCGGGTGGTCATTTTAGCGAGGAGCATCTCCCGGTGCATTGGGGGTGTGGGAAGCGGCCATAGTGTTGATCTGAATACAGCCAGGCAGCTTCCTTCATACCTTTAAGGCCTCCTAACTAACTATTAAGCACCACGCTGGAGGGATGATGCTCTGTGACTCACATACCTCCTAGGCCATTCCAAGTGCTCTGTCCTCCACAGCCATGAATGACAAATGGCTCTGGAGTTTGACGCACATGCTGACCTCAGGCTCAGAGCTATTAAATTCCAGGGCACTTGCCAGTTAATGAGACCTGTTCCCTTCCACCAACGATCTGTCATTCTCTCCTGTGCTCTTCTCAGCCTAAGCCACACTCCTGCCACCTTTGCCCATCCATGCCTGTCCTTCCTGTTCTTTACAGTTGCCTCTCTCAGCCTTCCCTCATTCAGGATCTGTGCCAGGCCTTCTTGAGTCTCCTAGACATGTGAATGGCACCTAGTAGTCAAGGTCCAGCTTAGTTCAGTTGTTAACAATCCATTCTCTCTCAAGATTGTTAAAAAAATAATGGTGCCAAGCTGCTGCTCCTTAGGGATGTCAAACTGGGATCTCTCTCTTCAGCTGACTTATTCTCCTTATTATCTAAAGGAATCACTGGGTATGAGGCTCATACTAATCATCATATACCATGCAACTTGGACCACTTGGAGAGAGACAATATCCTTGTAACCCAGCATTTTAAATTTATTTTACTAAGTCATATTTCAAAAGAACAACCAAAAAAAAAAAAGGAAAATTTAATTTTTTTGATCATTTCACTGACCCTTTGAAATACAGCTCACAGACATCAAGGTGGACTCTCTAATCTCTGAGTTTTCACTAAGACAGAAGATGGATGTTCAGGAAGAGTTTGAAGACACAAGAATTAATTAGATTGGGGTTCTAGGTAATAGAGTTAAATAATAATTAGAAGGCAGGGCGATATGGGGCATAACTTGATGAAAACAAGTAGCAAGCATTTTGTTGGGGGACGGGGTGTGGTCAGAGGACCAGATGCCCAAGAAAGCCTACTCTGGTCACTAACAAAGGCAGCTGGAGTATGAAGTAGCTGATTAGATGCTTATCAGAATGTATCTCAGCAATTCTTTCATTGATGGGAAAGTACGTGTTTCTCAGCAAGTACTCGGAACTCCAACTGATTGCTGCCTGGAAGGAATCCTAGACTCAGATTTCCAGTGGGAAATTTCAGCCCTTAGGAAAGAGTAAGAAGGGTTCAATATTGATTACTTTGGGTCTTGTGGGCACCTAACACATCTTGGAAGCATTTCAGAATTGCTTAGTCTTATTTCTCTTAATGTTTCACCTTGGCCTTTCAAGTCTCTTACAAGGCATGAAAGAGGAAGTACATTGCTTCTTGTTTTTGTAAATCTGAAAAAAAAGATCAATTCTGTAGAAAAATCACATACCCTTTCATAGCTGCTACCAAAATGCCTTACTGAATTCATATCTCCTTTGAGAGCCCTTCACTCCCTTCTGGAAGAGATTGTACCTGGTCTGTGGAAGTTCATAGATGTCAGCCACAGTGACACTGGCTTATTATGTTGGGGGACATTTCACACCTGAACCACCACAGGTAGTTACACATTAAAGTATTTCTTGCTGGCTTAAATGTATGCTTAAGAACAAGTTTGATCTATTTCTCCCTTCCGTTACACATTTCCTATGAGGAACACATTTAAATCTGTTTTTTAAGGCAGAACATTTTCTCACTTGAGGTGAGAACATGACCATGTCTACAAAGAACAAATTGTACAAGGTGGTTAATAGTGCATGTGTAAATAATTTATGAATGAAAAATACCTTTTGGGTGTTCATTATTCAAGTCAGATATTTGCATTGTCTAATTCTCTTTGATAATGTGTGAGTTTTCTCTTTGGTTCCATAACTGAACTTGTATTACTTAGTGTTAAAAATGAGAAAAGAGGGGGCATATGCTATGATTTTAATGAGTGTACCCCAAAGGTTCATGTGCATAACTGGTTCTTCAGGCTAGTGATATTGAGCAGTTAGTTCTGTGGACCACTATGAGTGAAGCTAGTAGGCAGGTCATTGGGTTCTTAGAAGCATGATCTTGGAAGTGATGGTGAGACTTTACCTGTTCCCTTTCTCTGCTTCTGGTTCATGATCTTATCACTACTGGCTTTAACGTGTGCTTCTGCTGTGGTCACCTGTCACTCTCATCCGAAGCCATATTAATCAAATTAATCAAATCTGACCTCAGACTTGACATCCAAATGAACTATTTCTTAGTTAATTGCCTCAGGTGTTTCATTGCAGTAATATTATGTCAATATGGTATCATTTGATTTGGGTTTCATTTCTGGTTTCTAGGTCATAAACTGAGATGACATCATGTCAGAACATGGGGAGAAACTCACATG
Organism: Zapus hudsonius; assembly: GCA_004024765.1. Taxonomy (NCBI): domain Eukaryota; kingdom Metazoa; phylum Chordata; class Mammalia; order Rodentia; family Dipodidae; genus Zapus; species Zapus hudsonius. The sequence goes on from PVHP010019773.1 coordinate 26,126, forward strand.
ACTATATTTTTTATAGAATGTTGAAAAGATAAAATTCAATAAGTAGAGATGAATTTTTTCTAGTAATCTTATTCAGTATGTATACATATATAGACACAAAGATTTACAATTCTTTTTTGTTCTGGCTGTATATATAGTTAATATAAATGAAACATTTTAATATTTTATTTGAGAGTGATAAAAATTACAATTCCTATTTATTTGTACAACAGCCAAGTATGGGATTAAATGACTCACATGATTTCTCATAGAGAGCTCACATAAATATGCTAAGGGTCTTTCTAGTCCCTACTTCCTCTCTTCTCATTCTTTCTTGATTTGTTCCATTGAACAAGGTGAACTGTACCCATCACTCTACAGACTCTTCATTCTTAGGATCTCTAAGCTTCAATGATGCCAAAAACAATGCTTAATGGTCAATTCTGCACTCATTTCACTCAACCCAGTAGGTCATGCCCGCTTTCTTGAAGGACTTCATTCACTGGACTCTAGTACATAACCCTCCTGCACTTTTTGGGGAATGGGCTCTTGGTTTTTCCAATTATCCTCACCTACTTAACATCTAGACATTGGAAACTTCTCCAGTTTGGGCTTTTGATCTCTTTTCTATTTTAACATGCATTTTTCATATTTTAACATATAGGCATCTGACTCCTTGCTTAAATATATTTAAACCCTGATAACATCAGGTTAACATTCATTCTTGACCTCTTTCCTGAATGCATACAAATATGTCAATATATTGAATATATTGTCATTTCAAATTTCCCACATGGATACATGATTAATATTTCTAAACTAATTTTTTATAGCTTCTCTGTTTTTACCTTTGTTCAGTCTTTCCTGCTTTAGTAAATTGGTCCATAGACCGAAACATTGAAAATCATTCTTATTTCTCACAGCCTGTGATTGAATGGGTGTCATGCTTTATCTACCTTGATCATGGTTCTGGCCACTTTACCTGCTTCCCATGTGCTGTCTCCATGTATTAAATCTCCACATCTCTTGCTTGTGCAAGTCAGTGGCCTTTCCATAGCCATCCTGTATCCACTGTTAGTTCTGTGGAAAATGTTCCTTATATAGAAACAGTACATGGTTGTAAAACAACACTTTCCTGCTCAATAGTCATTCCCTCTGTCAGCAGTGAGAATTAAACTCCCAATCCTCCTATGGCAGGTTGGGCCTGTGTATTAATTCCTGAATAGCTTTGTTATTCAACTCAGGAATCACTGAGTAGCAGGCTCAAGTATCTCCCCAGTTTTCCTCAAACTCACCAGAATTTACAGCCTTTAAGTCTATATTTTACTTTCCCTGATGGCTCCTTGTGTTAGTCAGTTTAACATTGTTAGAAGACATTTCTGAGATACTCAATTTATAAGTAAAAAATAATATAGGAGGATTAGAGGAGGTAATGGGTGTGGGTAGTAAATATGATCAAAATATAATATATACTAGTATTAAATTGTCAATACTTAAGCAAAATTTTAAAAGGTTCATTTTGGATTATAGTTTTAGAGGTTTCAGCTCACGTTCAGTTGGCCCTGGAGCTTTGGGTGAGAAAACACAATATGGCTGAAGCCTATGTGAAAGCAAAACTGCTCATCTCATGTGCAGGAAGTGAGGAGTAGGGGAAGAGACCCACTATCCCCCCTCAAATTTCTCTCCTTTTAATCAATGATTTGTTTAGTTTTGTTCATAGACTGACAGGACCTCAAGTGGGCTAAAGATCCCCTATTAGACCCTCCCTCTTAAAGGCTTCATCCTTTCCTGGGAGTCGCTCCAGAGAAAAGCCTTTAACCCATGATCTTTGAAAGACATTTAAGAACCAACGGATCACAGTGCTTTTCAGAAGCCTTACTCTTGTCTAATCACTCTCAGCTTAACTAGATATGCTCTTTGAAACAATGCCAATGTATTTCATTTTGCGTTTTGGATTATATGCTACAAGAGGACCAGTCTTAGCATATGATAGTATAAAAATAAAATATACCTTTGCTGGCAAGGAGATAACTCAATTGGTAATGAGATTACTGCATAAGCATTAGGACCTGAGTTTGGATTCCCTGAACCCACCTAAAAACTGGGCATGGTAGTGGTTCACCTGTAATCCTAGTGCTTCGAGAGGGAGACAGTGGGATCCCTACAGTGTGATGACTAGCTAGCATAGAGGAATCAGTAAGCTCAAAGTTCAGCAAGAGAACCTGTCTCCAAAAATAAGATGGGGAGCAAATGAGGAAGAGACCCATTGTTGACCTCTGGCCTCCCCATGCATGTGCACAAGAACATGTACACCCCCATATTCCAACACACACACACACACACAAGTGAATGCACACCTGAACACATATGTGTGACCTCCCACACAAGAGAATACACACCTGAATGCATATGTGTGCCCCTCACATTCCAATACACACACACAAATGCATGCATATTACACACGTGCACATGTCAAAGGTAAGACAATAAAATACAATTACATTAGAAATATTTTAAAAGTCTACTTAGCCTCCCTGTGGTAAATTCCACATTCCTTCTTTAACTGGACAGATGAGTTGCCCGGCTCACACAATGGGGAGATGGTTCCATGTGGATTTAAGACGGATCTTGTTGTCAGTCTTGTCCCTCACTGTTCCGTGTGGCTTCCCTTCCTTCACTGCACTGTCTTCACTCAGCACACAATTACCTTGAAAATTCAAGGCCCTTGAAGTCCCACAAAAATTTTATTAACATTTCCAGAATATTCTTTTGGACACTCATATTTCAGCATTTGGGGCCTTTCTAGGATTTTTCAAGGTTTACACAATAAGCACTCAATAGCTTATGTTTCAGCTTCCCTGAGGGAAGTCTTAAAGAGAAGAAAAACACCTTTCAAAACACATCGATGCAAAAGATTGTTAAAAAACAATCAATACCACATCACTGACAATTGGATAAATGTACAGATCCTAAGAATTTCAGACCATAAAGTGAAAGTGATAAAGTCAGACGACTTTATCTCTTTGATCACCGGTTCCAGTTTAGCATAGGCCTGAAGCAGTGCTTAAACCCTCACACTGTTACAAGAGGAGCTATTGACCTCAGCATTAGAGGCCTGATGCTGTTATTGGAGTCAGGTTTTACTGATTTGTAACACACACACACACACACACACACACACACACACACACACACACACACCACGGCCTCTTAAAGACACTCATAGTCAATGCTAAATTTTCTCCTTTTAAAATTATTGTTTTGTTTTCATTCTGTCCACATTAATGGAAAAACCTGAACATAGAAATCAACAGATCAACCCGTCCATTTCGTTGGGCTGTGTGGCTGACTGCAACACCACTCATAGTTGTGTGAGTAATGGATGTTACTTAGCTTCTCTTTAGGGTGTCAGTTTGTCAGTGTGTAAACTAGGAATAATACTAGTGCCAGACTTACAATATTTTGGTAACAATTAGAGCGGAAAATCTTAACACTTTGTGTAAAATGTCTTCGGTATTATTTCTAGTTGGTTGACTTCTCTTATACAAAATAACAGAAAATCCACATTTTCTTTATTCCCTAACTCACGAGATTCTTATGTTTTTATAACCCGTTTTCATTTCTTTTTATAGCAGATTTGCTGTTCTTCCCTTTTGCTTCATAGGATGCTAGGATATATTTATGCTAAAACCTAACTGATGGTTGAGGTTTCCAAAGCCTGACAAAATATCACATGGACACTCTGCTTGACAGTAAAGCTAAAAGTTTCAACTCTGAGACTGTCAACAGATGCACTCTGCACTTCTGCTTCTTGCCTTTGAGAGTCACATGAATCTGACCTTTACTAAACATTTATTACAATCTTCATTGAGGAAAATGAATTTGGAAAGTTGTCTAAAGAATTTATTGTGCCATGTGGATAATGTAAAGAAAAAACAAAAGAAACACACCTTCCTTTGCTTAAAAATTAGCACAGCACCTACATAGGAGGTGAGGATTTTGACTGTGACCTGTCTTAGACATTTCCTGATCTTAGATTTTAAAGCACTTTTTTTTACATTTTTTTCTTTATTGTTCATAATGAGTTACATTGTTTAGTGGGCCAACCATGAGTTGTTATTGCCAATTTCCCGTTGCCCCCATTCCCCATCCCCAGTCAGCTGGATATCCTCCTCCGTGGGCCGTCTGGATCAGTCTTTGTGGTAGGGGACCATGGATAGCTTAGTCTTCAGTTGGGCTCTCATGACCCAAGTGTGTTGTTACTGAGGGGGGCCATGTCTCTGGATATTCTCCCCCACCATGGCTCTCACAATCTTTCTGCCCCCTCTTCCGCTCAGTTCCTTGAGTCGTGGTGGGCGAGTATTGAGGCTGCTATGGTGTTGTGAGCTTAGGGGTTTTTGTGTTGAGATTCGTTGGTTTCTGTCTCACTGGCTTATCTTTTGTTGATTGAATGGCTATGGCTGTGGGTCCCTTGTACATCCAATCATTCTCTGTGGGGTTCCATATGGATCCTCCCCCGTATGACTCTGGTGGCTCATCTCATGCCAGGATCTCAGTTGTCTGCCTGCAATCGGTTGGTAGGGTTATATGGGCCACGGCTCCCTCGCTGTATCCTGAAAAATACAAACACAATCTCCATCGGAGAATGAGGTCAGTATCAGTTAACAAATATACAACAATCTGGATTACCTAGCTTCTATTTTCAAAAGCCTCCCCGGCAGTCACTCGCATAGTGCATCTTTTCTTGGGAGCCCAAGAGTATGGGATCCGTTGCATATCGCCCTGAATCCCCGGTTCCAATCAAGGGTTCCCCCTCACTGAGTGGAATATTTGGCCAAATTTAATGGCTGTTGATTGTCTCCCCCAGGCTCAGGCTCCTCCATTGCACATGTGCTCCTTTCTTGGTTTCCTTTTCTCTCCCAGTAGGAGGTGTGGTCAGCCTACTCATGGCCTCAGACTGTGTTTCATGTCAGTGGTCTGTTTACACCAGCTGTCATTGTTCAGCTTCTCCAGGCAGCTTGTGTAGTGTCTTCCAGCACTGCACTAACTGCCATCTGGGGGCTGGTTACCATCCCAGACCTCAAAGAGTCTCTCAATGCTGAACGATGGTATTCTGTGGTTTCTTCAGCAACAGGGTTTTGCCTCAGGCCTGGGGAGGGCATTCAAGAGCCTTGACAGAATTCTGTCTTGTTTTTGTAACCTCATGGGTCACTTTGGTCAACAGCTCAGTGAGGGAAGGAACCAGTGGCCAGGACCTGGGGCTGTCAGACTGCTCAATTGTT